>JAHZMX010002124.1:0-12151 GCA_027743895.1 Seira musarum | reverse complement strand
GTTGAGACTAGACATTGAGGAAGAGGGAAGGCTCACTTTTCTCGCAAATTGGGAGGGAATATCATAGAACATCATGGGATCATCCGTGCCACCTCCTCCATTTAGACTACCATTCGATGAAGTTGAAGAACATGAAGGTCTTCTTTGGTGGTGGTGGTGGGAGTGATTGGCGGTTGGATAGGAACTTGTTCCTCTTGGCACGTCATAAAGGTCCATTGGGTCAATTGTAGCAGCACCAGAACCAGAGGTCACTTCACCAACTGACTGTTTTCTTGTGTAGCCATACGCACTAAATATACTGGATGTGGAGTTATGTCTAGTGTGATGACCTTGACTTTGACCGTTACCCACACGGTTCTGGTTCTGACTGGAGGAAGTAGATGAGGAACTGTCGTGTCTCTTTCTGGCTGCCATCACATCATCATATTTTGTTTCGATGTGGTTCACGTAAGCCTTAATTGTGTTTCGTGGCACGTCGTAAAGGCAATCAAGACTGTCCTTTGATTCGCTTGTGGCAATACTCATTCCCATCCCACTGCTCGTGTATGATAACGCGCTGGGAGGTCGACTTTGTCCAGCAAGCCCATTTCTTGAATGACCATTACTTGTTGACGAGGATGATGACGATGCGACTACTATCTGAGGTGCTTGGAATGTGGTGCCTCTGGGAACATCATACAAATCTGTTTGAGATGCTTCCATGCTATTTTGCTGGTGGCCCATTCCAATACCGGACTCGACTGAGGACCTGTTACTTCTCTGGAAAGGGAAGTGTCTCCTCGTTCCCGGGTTCTTTCTTAACTGAACTCCCGAATTAGATGAGGTTGTTGATGATCCAGAGGAATTGATAACGTTCAGGGATGACAACGACTTTCCCCGGTACGTAGACCTCTGGCCTGTTCCTAACTCTTCGCCAGTGGAACAGCTGCCATATTTCCTAAGCCTCGTGAGTGACTGCCCATAAATTGGTAACTCGTTCCTAGGAACGTCATACAAATCGAGGGTGACTCGTTTTGGTAAAAAACTCTCCAAATTTTTCTTCCTCCGATTTACTATTTTTCTTTGGTGAATCATTCATGTACAAGGGCTCATCTTTCTCGTTTTTGATCTCAGCAAAATCTGGAAGATCATTTGAATAAGTGTGCTCATCCTCGTCTTCCTCATCCACTGATGATCCCAAATGATGAAGATGTGGTAATGATGCAGCAGTTGCAGTTGTCGATGGATGTTTCGTATTCTTTGAGGATACTAGAGCACTAACACTAGAACACTTTCCCCTCAGCAATGAACTGTTCTTCTTCTGCTGAGAAGAAGACACAAGAACAGGCTCAACGGATCTGGGAAAGTCGTACGTTTCTAGAGGGTCCACAAAATCTGTTGTGGTTGGCGTAGATGATGATGGTGGGGGAGAATCAGCAATTGCATTACTATTCTGATACTCTGCCACTGATTTCATCCTGTCTTCCCCTCTTTCCACATGGATCGTTCTGAAAAAAGAAAAGGAGAATTCTAAATTAGGCTGTAATCGTAATAGCCACGTCGTAAAAATGGCGTGCTCCTCATAATATTGGTTCATGGATGGAGTCAATTTTTTTAAACCATATTCTTCTTGACAGTGCTCAATATAATGTCGCTACAAAATACTGTCCAAAAAGCCTTTTAAATATCAAGTGAACAACCTTGAGATTTTTTTGGAGGAAATCTTTGCAATTTTGTTTTCGAGCATGTACATTATGTAGAGATTTAACAATGTTTTTTATGCTTACTCAGATTCACTCATCTCCCATCATCATGATTTTTCATTTTTCCTTTCATAAAGTTCAAGCCATCTCTTAACCCCTACGAAAATAAAAATAAATGTGAAAGTAACTTTTTTCTTTTTGCTTCCAGATCGTCTTTTGAACATTCCTTCACTTTACTACTACTTCGATCAGGATAAAATAGAAAAGCTCTCAAACTACAATTTATCTTTTGATAAATGACACCCCATTTGTTCCTCTATTTACATTCCACAAATGTAGCTGAGATCTCATCTTTACTGTAATATCCGGTGTTGGTGGTGAAAAAAAAATTCAGGTAACAAGGATCAGCTTAAGCTTAAACATACTCCATGTGAAAGCTCATGTTCAACAATTCAAGAAAAAAATGAATCCAATCGTGTTCCCCATAATTTTCCCGAAAGCAAAAAACGTTTCATGTTCCTTGTAGTTTTAGTCATAGTCGTGGCTGGTATGGTAAGTTATTAAAGTGGAGGTTTGACGTTAAAAAATATATGGGAACGTGGCATGTCATACAAACGAGTGTGTTATTATATTCCATGAAAAATACATGAAAACGAGACTGTTTCAAGAATGAAAATTGGAGAATACTTTTTAAGTTTCCTTTGCTTAAAAAAATCCAATAAGCCCAAGTCACAAGCCAAAGCAGAAAGGGGATAAATATTTCCACCTTGTTCATAGGTTCCAGACAAAAACAATGTTTTTCTATGTAATATTAATGTTACATGGGTCATTCTTCAGTTCTTTCTCTAAAATTCTTGGAATAGCATAAATCGTGGGAAAATTGCAGAGCGCGAAATAGGCTTATTCGTGCTTGCCATGAGGTGAGGTAACTGTCAATAAGTTTTACATGGGTTGGAATGATTATGCCAACAAGACCATTGAACTCTGCTCATTAGATTTCCACAGAAAAGCATTTCTTGGATTGTATCCCCAAAAAACAAAATTATAGTAATTTACCTAATTCAAGTAAAATGATTTGCTTTTATTTAGCTGGAATCGGAATAAAATATTTCCAGTAGAAGTAAATTATGACAGCCCTGCTATTCAACTCCGAGTATATCAAATCAAACACTTTCTCGACAAAAGTGAGCAAGATTTCTTTCCATCTTTTATTAGAAATCAAGCTTTAGTTTCCGCTCACCCAAATAGGAAGCTGAACAAAGAAGCTTAATGAAGACGCTGGAGAATTCCTTAGGAAGAATATTTTGAAGCAAGTCTGAACTTAACTCCCAAGATCAACAAATTAAGCTTTACGCACAAGTTGATTGCATTGCACGCACACAAAATATTGTAACTTGGCTTGTCACTAATAGGAAACTTGGCACTTTGCACTTGAAGAAAACTGGAGATCTCCTTTCCTGGAAAAGAGTTTTTGTGTTTGTTTCCAATTTTCAAAAAGACATCCCGATTTCCTCACTCAGACGTAGTGTAACCTTTCACTCAACTGTCTCACGAGATCATTATTTCACAATGGATAAGTTTTTTTTTTTTGGCATTGAATTGCATTGTTTTTCTGGAGAACCGCATAAGCACTTACATTCATTCATTCACATTTGGTGGATTGGATGCAAGCGAAGAACTACAAAAAAATGAGTTTTCCTTCAGAAACAAAAATCCCTTTTGAAAAAAGGATGGAGTTTGTGAAACTTCTCCCCTTCCTCACCCAAGAATGATCGAACCCGGACTGGAGGATTTTCCGTATGAAAAAAGGGGAAAAACCTCACTCACGTTTTCATGGACAAGAAAAAAAGAAACCAGCGAGCAAACGGGCATCTACATTTTCCCTAACTTTAGTTTGGAGAATGAGTGAGGACTAACCCGGGTTTCGGTTTGACATATCTTACAAGGGAAGCGAAAGCTAACTCAAAACAAAAGGTTCCAGCAGGCTGTGGGCTAGGGTGATGACGATGATTACTACTACCGTGACAGAGTCAGTGTGTAGCAAACGAGAAAACTATTATTGCCTATGAGAATGTTTTCCTCTGGAAAATTTTCATTGCCTTTAGCACCTCGTCTCCCATTGCAAATCAAGCAAGACAGACACAACATGAAATGAAACAACAACAAAAACATGTCCGCTTACGGAACAGACCAGTTAAGGAAGGTTTCAAAAGTTTAGAATAAGGAAAATGAGAAAACCCAAAACAAAAATAGGAAAGGTTTTTTTTTTCCTTCAGTCATATCATATCAGACCAAACCATAGTCATAACTATTGCTGGAGCAAAATAAACGATAAATGAGTGGAAACGGGAATCCCCACTGGTTTTCATGCAAAAGAATAGCAATTGTAATGCAATATGTATACAAAATACGAGGAATGAGCATTCAGTCCAAATCCAGCAAAAAAGCCTCTATCCATGCGTTTTTATGCAGTGCAGTGGCAGTAGTGCATGCATAGGCTTTGCATTATGAGCCATTTCCCCATGCATGCGCCAAAATATTGATCCCTTCCTCCCATCAACAATAATACAAAAAAAATCCCCTGAAATGTAAGGGAAAAAACGGGAAACTTTTCATCTCCAACTCCAGCTCGATCTTCTCAAAAGAAAGAAAGAAGTAAAATGCAATGCGATGCACATGCAATGGAAATGGAGGATAAGGATGGGCCAGAGTCAGAGTGAATCTGACTCTGACTTTGGTGGGGTGGCTTGGCTTGGTTGTCGGGATCTTTTTTCGATTCTTCTTCATATAAAACTAAATATGGATTAAATAATTCTGTAAGGCCCATGTGAAAGAAGGTAAAAAAAATAAAGAAAGTAAACAAAATTTCTTTTCTCATTTGTGATGCGTAGCTCGTGTGCAGCGCATAAGAAAATTAAGTTTTAAAAAAGAAGTTTCAATACTAATTTTGTTTAATGCAATGCAAATATGCATGAATGATTGTTGAGATGAAACAGGATGATAAAAAAAAATTACGCCATAATAGTCCGTACATTAGTATTCTGCCATCAGATACTGGACAAAAAAACGAAACCGAAGAATGCGGCAGATGCAGAAAGTCTAGTCTGGAGAACGACGTAGTCTGTTTAGCTTAGAAGCTATTCAGCAAGTGCTCTTGAGAACTGGAGATGCAGTCCCGTGAAAGAGGTTCGTTTAGCTAGGCTTCGGCTTGAAATAGAAGCGGCTGCGGTTCATATCAAAGAGAAGAGGAAATGGAAAGGAATGAATAACATTTCTTTCAATATATTTTTTTTACTGGAATTGTTCACTTGAATTTGACTTGTTGAAAAACCTTTTTAGAGAAAATATGAAATGTCGATGCCGACGGCAAAAAGAAATGTATGTAGTCACTCGAGTGTAATAATGGAAAATAAACAAGTCTATTTTACTTGAAAAATAGAAAAAATAAAATGCTTTGAGCAAAGAAGGACATAAATGGGAAATGAAAAAGTGTCATCATCAGTCAATACACCATCTTTCTTCAGTTTAGACTTTCAATTTGGAACGAGTAAGTGGATTTTACTGGAAGGCATACTATAATGGAGTTTGTGTTCTTCAGAACTTTCAAGAGGATGATGGTAATAAGACTGGACAAGGCGAGGACAATACAAGGTTTGTAACGGCGATTGAAGTTTTAAGCAAAATTGTTTTTAAAATTGTATGAGTGGATTCGAACAGCCTTGGAAAATTGAAAGACATGAACAAAGAGTTCCTCATGGGCTTTTGTCAACATTAAAGGAATGTCCACGCTTTTCCATTTCCATGTTTTTATCCAAAATAAGGCATCGGTTCACTCGTAATTATATCCAAGCTATACGATAAATAATAGATGCCCTCTCGTGAATTAGCTACTCCCTTTTTACTATTGCCATCACCACACAAAACCTCACTCCATCGACCGTCGGGAAATCACTTTTTTTAACCGATTTCATATACATTCCACGTGTGGAATTCCTAATTTCCAAATCCAAACAAAAACAAAGCCATTATTTCTGTTTACTTTTCCTCGGTGAGAAAAGTACAAAAGACATTGAAATTGCAAATTAATTCCACCTCTTCCAACACATTTTTTTCTAGTCACTTGATTTGCCTCACACAAAATGAAATGCATGAAACCACAAGAGTACATGCAGAAAGTCAAAATACTTTCATGGACGAACTGAAAGCGATGGAAATTGAATGGAGGCGTCATTTAGGCACTTCCGGTTTCTACTATGAAGTAAAAAGTTGCACACTTTTTTGTACTATCAGAATCAGACATGGAAAGACAATGCAGATGGAATTTTATTGCCGCC
The DNA here is from genome assembly GCA_027743895.1 of Seira musarum. Taxonomy (NCBI): domain Eukaryota; kingdom Metazoa; phylum Arthropoda; class Collembola; order Entomobryomorpha; family Entomobryidae; genus Seira; species Seira musarum. The sequence continues at coordinate 6,135 of JAHZMX010002124.1, read as the reverse complement.
AGAGGCTCCAGTGAAGGAAGGGAATTTAGACAACGCATTCCACATTTTTTATGATAAGCGTCTCGGGTGGGCTGTCTCATGAAACACTATCGACTGATATTTTGAGTTCTTATCTATTTTTTGGCATTTTGCTACATGTACCAAAGATACATTCCATTCATGAGCAAACAATCTAATGTAGATTTTTCGAATTTGCTGGAATTCCTCAAGAGGATTGTCGTGCATTACCTAAAAACAATAGATTCGTCGAAAAAAATCTAAAAATTCAATCAACCAGACTTGAAATGAATTGATTTTATTTGTTAAAGCTTTTTTGTTTAAAAAAAACTCTCCAAACTTGGAATCTGTCTGAACGAGTGAGTTTTCCCAAGAGCAAAAGCAAGTCATCCAGCCGCAACTGAACACAAAAACGGCAACTGGGAACAGAGCAGATGACAGTTTTCTTTACTCGGTAGGTCGGTCATGATCCTCTTGAGTTCTCTTTTTCCACTTTAGATTTCGAAAATCTCTTTTTTACGTGCAATAAAAAAAACGAAATGAATCCGAATCTGGAATTCGAAAGTTTTCCTTCGGATCTTGCTACACAAAGCGTAACTGATTGTGAAACTTTAATGCATCATATGTCCACACATTTTCTTGCTTTCCCGAACAAACTTTGATTTCCCAAATCCTCCTTTTCTTGTCACTTCAACTTGGACATATAGAGAGGCACAATCACAAATTGTAAAAATCGAAGAAAAAGGATAAAAAACGAAAAATCGCTTTTGTAAAAAAAATTTGAATACGACGAAATAGATTTGGAGGAACATGAATGAAAATGAACATGACATAATGCAAGAAAAGTCTTATTTCCTTCCGACTTGACGGATGGAAGGAAGTCTTAAGCTTCCTCCGTTTTTGTGAAGGGTACAATGCGGATGCGGAATAACAAAGAATGAGAAATCGATTTAGTCCAGAGAGGAAAAAATGTGAAATTGAAATTGGTGTTCGGTTAAACCTAGAGCATGTTATGTAAGTTTGTACAAACTCGATCGAAGAAGGAATCGGCTAGAGTGGAGCGAATGAAGAGGAGTTGGAGCTGAACGGTTTAATTTATGGATTGAAAGCGATAAATCTTCTCATTTTAACATCTTAAGTCTACTCTCTGCCTCGATACGGCGGAGCATTAATATTCTCTGATGCCGATAAAATGCACGAGGCTTTATCTTGTCTTTCCTTTTCAATTGACTCGAGTTAGATTTAGAGAATGCGTAGCTTGTTTTCCAGATTCCATTCGAGAACGGAGAGGTGAAAATGAAATGCATTTATTTTCGTTTTGAGACTTCCTACGTTCCTATTTGAGTGGATAAATTGGAAAAGCGTGAAAGTGGAATGGTGAATGGAGATTATTGTTGGCTCACGATCACATGGTGTGGAAATAATTATCATCATTACAGTATTAATGTAACTCCAATTTTGAGGTTGTAGAAGTATGAAATGTATGATAATATCCATCCAATTATCGTATTCCTGCCAAAAAGAAAATTGCTTGGGATTTAGGAACCGCTGAATTTCCACCCGGGATGGGATGGGATCAGGGAAGACCACAGTAATAATCGTAATAATAATTATTATTATACTGTCATTCTACGTGTTCATCAAACCGGAAGTAATGGAAAAGTCGTCATATTTCTCTATCAATATAGCCTAGCCTTCCAGAAAGAGTTCGCATTTGGGTTTTTTTTTGTCTTCTTGCCAGTGACATTTCATTCTTGACTGTACTCATAAATGCGCTGGACAAAAGAAAAACTTTTCCAGTTTACATGATAGCGTAACCCACAACAGAAGAACGGATGGTGCACGTTCCGAATGTGAAATTACCTTGGGACATTTTTGACACGTGAAAGGGAAAAGTGTCAGGTTTATTCATGCTCATGCATTTCCCATTTTTTGTGGTGAATTCCAATTCCAACTTCCGGTCTTGGTTTGGTCTTGTCTTGTCTGATATGTTATAATGTTATGTCAAGGAAGTACAGATAAATCCAATACAATGGCCTTGGTTTGGCTTTTAGTTGCTGGAAAATTTCCTGCAGACATTGTTCTTAAGTTTCCAGCAGTACTCAATTTTCCATAAAAGGAAGAATGAAATATTGGCTGGAGACGGAGATGTCCTCTCTTGAGGCTCATTTATACTTCATGTTTTACTCCGTACGTAGTAAACTCTGGATGACATCAACAGCGGAAAAAGGCTTGATTCCAGAGAAAGATAAGTTAAATGCAATGCAATGGAAAAATACAACTGAGGAGGGTTAGCGATGATGATAAAAAAAAAGTTTTATTTGTGAAGGACAGAACAATGCATATCTAATTCCGGGAGGTGTCAGGATGAAGAACGTGAATAATATGGAGAGGGGAAGATAAGATAGAACATGGCATTTTTACTGCAAAATAAATCTAGCTCATGCAGCTTTGCTCATACAATACACCCTCGTGGCATAATAGCTTAAATTGAATGAATTTTTTAAGACGCAATGAAAAATCTATAATACGATTATAAGTTTATCGTAAAAAATGAAGTTGTACGGAGAAAATTTTAAATGCGTTATCATATCATACATGGCCGGCAGTACAATGATAATTATTTCAAATCTAGTCTGAGCGGTTAAGAAAATTACGAAACGTCTTTATTTTTTATGGCTTCTTATCAAATGAGGACAGCAGGACGTTTCATATTTTATGTATTTAATTTAGCTTTTCGACTCAAGTTACAATATTCACAGAATTTGCGGATTCATATTCCCATTTGCTAAAACAAGTAAGTGGGACTAGTGGGAGGCAAACAAAGATAATAGTCCTATGAATCATGATTCACAATTTATGTTACCTGTCGACTTAAGCTGAACTGAACTACAATAACAAGAATGAAATGAATGTACTGGACAAGCTGTTTTATCTATATTTACCGATTTTGGCAATATCACTATCAGTACATGTGCAAAGTAATGGGAAAGTGGGCGTATTATATGTAGCTCCCCAAAATTTAATATTTCGCAAAAATACTGACCAGTACAGTGAGAAAACTAATGAACATAAAGAACAGCTTTCCATTATCTAAACCAAATACATACGCTGTGGGTAGGTATTGTATTGTTTTTGCAGTGGTCGAGGTTTGCCAAAAACCGCAAAAATATTGTTCAACTCTGAAAATATACTTTAGGTAGTGCTGCCTTTTTTTAAATGATTCCATTTGCCAAGTTTTGATAAAACGCATTTCGTAATTCGAGAAAAACAAGAGCAAAAAAAATGCTCTTAATGGGCAAAAAAATGATAATGCAATTACAACATACAAAGCAGTAAGCCACGCGTAAAGATTACGTCAAAAAATTATACGAAGATGAGCATTTTCTACACCTGACCTTTTCAAAAAAAAGAAGTCAAAATCCTCGCGACCACACACGAACACAAACACAAACATGAAAAGATGGGCTGGGACGACTTCATAAACTTTCTTTTTATTTTATCTATTCGACCATTTCGTTCACGTCAAAATCAAAGAAAAATTAACCCAGCAGTATAGCATGATTAAGATTTAATTGGAAATAAATATGCCAAGATTCCGTTATACAACCATTCACATCAGATTTTCATTCATGAAAGAAAATAAAAATCAGGAATAAATTCTATTTATTTTGCCAATGACCTGACTGGACCTAGTTTAGAGAGGAAGTTCACTGATCCGATCTAATATTCGCACATTACGTCAATGAATGAATCGAAGAGAAAAATCACAATTATTGGAACTTGAATAGAATTGTTGATGATCATCATCTTCGTTTAAATTATGAAAATTCCTGATTTTCCTTAAATTACATCGCCGAGAGAGATGCATAATCTATGCAAAAAAAGAAGCCGCCAAAGGGAGGACTGTGTAAAAAGGAAAAAATGAAAATGATCCACACCATTTACTTAGATTGTGTTTGAAGTTTGGATTCTTATCGTTTTAAAGTTGATCACTTTGCATTTTTTTTGCGAATTTTGCCTACTTCAAAACTAAAATATATTTGGTTTTATTAGCTCTGTCAGCTACGAACGTGCAACATGTTATTTCATTGTAGATTTTTTTGAGGTTGCCATCATGCACGAAAATCTGGCAAAGCTTAAGTCTTATGATTTATCATGTTTTTACAAGATTGCATCACTCGATCGATTTCATTAAATAAAAAAATCGGTCTCGGAATCACAAGACACGCTCCACCATCCGTAGTTGGTTTTTTTTTTGTTGATAAAATTAAAACGATGATGATGGACATGCTGATCTCATCAACATCATCTTGATCGGTCTAATCAAAATGAAGTTGGACTTTAAAAAAAATGAGGAATATATTTTCATATGAACACACCACACAATTCATGCGAAACATCCGAAAGACTCTCTGGTAATCAAATTGCATTAAATATTCAAGGAATCAACATTTAATTTTTTTTTACAAAATCGTCAACATTGGTTGAATAAGTGCAGATTATGTTTCTCAAGGTTCTTACGCCAAGAGAACTTGATACAAAACTGCAAAAAAAAATTGAGAAGGTCTCGTATGACATAATATTTTCATTGTCTTTGACTGTGTCCCGGGGAAACCAAGCATGCCATCATCATCAAATAAAGCCAAAGCCACACCACGACCAACCATGTCGGTCCCATTCGGTGTTGCCTGACAAGCATGTTATGTTTCAGCCTGATTCATAATTCAATTGCAATTTGCGATTTGCTGTCAACATAATTTCAATTTAAAAAAAAAAGTTCGGACTAGTTTACCATATAAAGAGGAGCAGCTCCTTCCAGGTTTTTCCTTCCGATGGTGTTTGCATTCGGGATAGAATATTTATCCTCCAAAACTTCCAGGTAGTTACTTGGACATATTCCCTGCAATAAACAAACAAAAGAAATTATTTAAAAAATTAATCCTTGGAAGTCTTTGACCTGACTTATAGTTCACACTGGCCGATATAATTTTTTGATTCTGGCTGGACATATGAACCAAATGCTACAGAATTTCTCAACTTCCTCGCTTTGTTTCACCAACCTCGTGCAAAATAATTATAATCTGTCTTCTATTCTGTGAGCTTGTCCACTACATATCACGTCCTCTCTTTAATCCATCTTCATCACTCTCATTCATTTGCATTCTCATTCTCTTAATTTTGGCATGTCAAGTCAAGTCAAGCCCAGGCCAGGCCACAGCCACAAGCAACCAAAATTAGGCATTCCATCACATTAAGTAGCCCACGACTCACGACATTACTTTATTAAAGCATTTCCAGTTCATCGCCATCACCATCATCATTATTCATTCTCCTTAAAACAAAAGCACGTTTCACGCATCACAAATATTTTAAATCCTTTCGCTCTTGACTTGACTCGCCTCACTCAAAAGCTTGACTTTGGCTTGATTGTGTAAGCTCCTTAATGAAAATTAATATGGCAAACAAAAGTACCTACTCTACTTCAACAGCCACAGCACAGTAGCCAAAAACCTTGTGAAACTTCACACTTTGATTTTTTTCCTCCCTTTGTAATAAAAGCTCCTTCTTCTCCGTCTCTGTAATCCACTCATTCATTCCATTCTTGTTGTTTCATAATTAAGCGTGAATATTAAAGCTTCTCGTGTTTACGCGTGTTAATGCCTAAAAATAAAGTTTTATGCTTTCCTCCCATCCAAATATGTATTATTCATACGACATTGATCCACTTTGAATAAAGTAACTAAACAAACCACAGAATATAAATGCATTCCATTACATCTCACATGTCTAGAAGGCTATCTCCAGTGCATCTCATCCCCTTAATGAGCTGTAAAATGAGTGTCTTCAGTGAACAGAAATATATTCGTAGTGTCATCCCTGTCTTTCTGCCTATTTATGGTTTGTGATGAAAGAAGAAGAAAGGGCCTCATTTATTCCGCATATGGAGAGAAATACATCCTAAAATCTTTATTGGATCCTTTCTATCGTCAAAACCATTGCCATAATATTATCCATCCAGGAAGTAATTCACATTAAAATATGCTACTTTGTAGGATCACATAAACAGCCGAAAAAGATGAAGCAACCGTATAAGCATATTTTTATGACTTTTACGATCACAAACTCAGCAAAGCA
>JAHZMX010002123.1:0-13368 GCA_027743895.1 Seira musarum | reverse complement strand
CCTCTTTCGAGAGTTATCCAGCTGACGGACAGACGGACAGACGGACAGACGGACAGACGGACAGACGGTCAAGGCAATCTCAATACTCGCTTAGCTACGCTCAGCTACGTAATAAACCAAAGCTATGGAGTGCAACGCGTGTTTTTTTATTCCCACAAGTTTTAGGAGAAAACAATTGCGTATTACGAGAATGCTTTTGCACTTGAAGAAAACATCATAAAACGGCCTACTCATTATTTCTTGTTAGGCTTTTCTTATACATTTATATCCTTCGTTACTTCATTTTTGTAGTACAAAGTGTTGCTTTAAAGTTAGAAGGTTTTGAACATGAACGTTTGAAATGGTTCAAAGGCAATCCTCATTTGAACAAAGTACAATTTCGTCATGTTCATTTTAGCCTTGGCACCTTCTCTCCAAACTATGGCTTTAGGATGAAGGTCGTTCAACGCAGTGTACAAATCTCGGCTGAGAAAGTGTAAATCGGCCATGCAAGAAAATAAGAAAATCCTCCTTTGCATTCTCCCATTTTTCCTCCAAATTTTATTATGTATGTGATTTCATGCACACATGTACAGTGCACATGGTACAATCTCCATTAGAGTAAAGAATTTTTTCTCTATATTTGCTTTCTCCTTTCGCAAGTCCAACCAAGCATTTTTTTTACTTCTTCACAGAGAAACCCAAAAACCCAACCATGTATGCATACACTACACAACTATTCAGCTACATGGTCAAGACTCGAGGACATTCTGTTGGAGCTTTGGAGTACGAGGGGAAGTGAAACAGTCTTCATGAGAAATGTTTTTGCGGAGTTCGAGTGAAAATAAAATGAAAGAGGTGAAGGGAAGAAAAAAAGAAGAAATAAGAGCTTTTAGGTTGGTTGGTTGGGTGCAATGCGGCATTTCATGTCGCTTTATTATTATAAATATGTACACTTTTCTTATTCCCCATTTTGTTCTTTTTTCTTCTTCCCTGGAAACGATACATACATGCCTTCTTCATCCGATGCTAAAAATGAAGCATGTTCTTGATAGTAGTGCGGATCAAAAATTACGTTTTCTGATAGTCAGTATAAATTCTAAGCGTTTTATCCTTTGCCTTTTAGCTCCTTTTTTGGCGAGAAATCCCGGAATTCTTCAACTTGCATGCCTGCTGCTAGTCCAATTGTGTGGCAGCTTCTCGGAGGAAGGAAAGAAGAGAAAGATCGAAAGAAAAAGTTACTTTCATCTTGATTGTATGGATGGATACATTTCATAAATACCTTTCTCATAAAAAGGACCAACTTAATAGATGTAGAAAAGGCTGTTTCTACCAAAACTTAGGTGTATAAATATCTTCTTTCACATCTCCTGATATTTTTTCTGAGGGAAACAGAGTGCACTGCCCTAGCTTTTCTTCTGTGGCAGACAACATTTCGAAAATGGAAAAGAAAAAAAACTACTTCGTTGCTCTTTTTTTCTATTTTCTACTGTCAGACTTCTTCCTTTTAGTGCTTTCTCCTCCTCTCAAACTACCACTAGTTTCTTGGTGTACACGCGCTGACAGCTTTGTAAGCAATAATCCAAAAGAGGAAGGTGTACTATCATCATCATCATCATCATCCTTGTGAAATAAATGTGTGCTGTTCCATTTCCACCGTGTAAATTTATTGCGTTTTCACTTTTTTAAAGCCCAAACTCGGTTCACAGACCTACCGTGCACGACTGCCGCCACCACACACTATACTTAATATTTATATAATGAATTTGACTGTGAAAAGAGAGGCTCGAGTACCTTAGACTTATTTTTGGAAATTGCTAGCTTTTTTCAGACCGGCTATAACCTGTATAATAACCCATCCTTCTTGTGCCGTCATCAAAATAAACAGACAGACGGACGGAAACATCAGAATCACTCTTTTTACTTGAGACCTGTTCTCCTCCGAGTTTCTTTTACAGTCCACCAAACAAGAGCAAACCTTAAAGGAGATAGATGGATACAAAGTCTAAAGAAGGGAAACTTTTTCCTCAGGGAATGATGAAATGAAACGAAATGATGGAAAAATAAAAAGGAGAGAAGGGAGAGAGAGAGGATGGGATGCTTTTGCTTCTTCTCTCATTTTCATTTTGTTGAGGAACATGACCATATTACTATCCATCCATGCAGACGTGGAAGCAATAATGGGAGTTGTGGTAGCATGATCTAGTCCTGTCTTCTTTCTTGGATCTAGAAAATTAACGAGTGTCAGCAAAGAGATATCGTACGACCACTATTACCGTCTCTTATGAACCATGTGGGCATATATGTTCCACTTCATTTCTACTTTTTCTATTTCTTTTACTGAATGACTCGAGAGACACGGAAGAAAGAAGGTTTGGGAATGCTTCTCAGAATATGGGATGGGTTCTCAAAGAATAATAATCCATTTCTCTTTTTGCTTCGGTCCTGAGCTTTTCCCTCTTGTGAATAGAAAATAAAACATTCTACCTCATTTTCTCGTCCAAGATAAGGCGGACAAAAGGTGAATAAAGATGATGCTCCTGATATGATGTAAAGAGCTATCTAAATCGTTACATATTTAAAATACAGGTGCAGTTAAAAGGAATGAGCAACTCAAAACAGACACACACGCGTACGTGTGTATGTACTCCTCTCCTCTTCACATCTCTTTACATGGCGAGCCATTCTCATGAACGAATTTTAGGGAGTAGTGAAATGGAAATAGAAATGAGATTGAGCGAGTAAAACGAGTTGAAAAGCAAAAAGAGAAGTGAAAACGGCACGGAAAGGCAAAGCTAAAGGTAGAAAATTATATTTTTTTTTTACTTTTCGTGGAAGACGTTCCTTGATCATCATCATGAAATGATGAGGAAAAACCAACACGAGAAACTTGTCGGTTTCCACAAGTGCGCAATATTTCATCGTGTCTTAGAACTTGTCCCAAGAATTCTCTGAGTCCCAAGAAAATACATTTCGAGTTGTGGTTGAATCCGACCATTTCCTTTTATTTTTATTGCTTTTTTGGTTACTATTCCCTATAACGAATTTTTATGAGGAACGAATTTTTATGAGGAACGAATTTTTATTTTGGAGAAATCATTCCATCTATTTCACTTCTTCGGTAGCCTGATCTATTCCTTGATGTGTCAGCCATTCATTCTCTCATTGCAAAATTTACTCGAAGCTGCCTTTGCATTCTCCCAGTGGATTTCCATCTCTTATACTTCCTCGCATTCGGATCTGGAGAGAATTAATCAAATAAAACAATCAGAGACGAATGAAAGCGGAGTTTTACATGAGACTATTTACAATTCCTAGTAATNCTTCTTCGGTAGCCTGATCTATTCCTTGATGTGTCAGCCATTCATTCTCTCATTGCAAAATTTACTCGAAGCTGCCTTTGCATTCTCCCAGTGGATTTCCATCTCTTATACTTCCTCGCATTCGGATCTGGAGAGAATTAATCAAATAAAACAATCAGAGACGAATGAAAGCGGAGTTTTACATGAGACTATTTACAATTCCAAGTAATAATCTGTATTCCAAGTTTCATCAAATCCTAGGAATGTTCACTTCTTCTCCGGATTTCGGAATCCATTTTGAAATGTTTGGTTTGTGCAATTCATATGAAAACTTCTTTTGGGCTACGATTACGTTTTTTTTTCTTCTCCTCACTACACGTGACACGACACTTTAAGGAAAAAAATGAAGAAGAAATGCTACCATTCCATCTTCCTTCCAAATAGAATTTCCTTTGAGCCTTATTTTCATTTTTCTCGACAGCATACCCTCACCATTTCCATTTTTCATGCTTCCTATCCCTCCTCGCCCATCAACAGACGCATTTTGTGGACTGAGCTGGTCTTACACGTGCCGAGCCAAAACTGAGGATGGAGCGTGGAGGAGGAAAGAAAGAGAGTTTCCTCCATTCCATGATGATGTTCATGATGATGATGATGACGATAATAATAAAGCATTTACATTCACCATTCTTTTTTTCTTTCTCCCCTCCTACTTTGCAAACACGTTGGATCACCTACAACACCAGCAACTAGCAACATTCACCCGCATTTTACCATGGAACGACTGACTATACAAACCCAGAACAAGAACATCTCACATGCACAGGCTTTTTCTGCTCTGAATGCTGCCACACAGTCTCCCATTAAAATTTCCACGTAGGAAACAACAAAAAAAGTAAATCTCAAACTAANTGATGACGATAATAATAAAGCATTTACATTCACCATTCTTTTTTTCTTTCTCCCCTCCTACTTTGCAAACACGTTGGATCACCTACAACACCAGCAACTAGCAACATTCACCCGCATTTTACCATGGAACGACTGACTACAAACCCAGAACAAGAACATCTCACATGCACAGGCTTTTTCTGCTCTGAATGCTGCCACACAGTCTCCCATTAAAATTTCCACGTAGGAAACAACAAAAAAAGTAAATCTCAAACTAACTTTGTCTAACGGAGTCTTTTAGTTTGAAAGATACGAGAGGGAGACATGACTAGACTCTGAGTAAAATAGGACTTTACAAGAGCAATGATATAATTATAGTCACCTTTCATTGAAAACACAACTCTCAACTCTACATATTCCCAGCAAATGAACTAAACCAAACCAACCGAAAAAATCAAGCAAAGTTGACTTTTTACCGTCTTCAGTGAAAAAATAACATTAGGAACGTTCATTGCTTAATGTAAGTCGATGTTTGTTTTACAAAAGCATTACTGATTTTTTATTGGGTAAAAGAAGAACGGAAGTATATTAAATGTTTAAAATGGTGAATGAATTTTAAAAGTGTTAAACGCGTGTGATCCTCCATTTCCTTCACTTTCAGAAGATTCCTTTCCCTAGATTTTCTCCAAAGTTTCACTTTGTGTTTTCCTGTTCCACGAAACAATTTTCCAGGATGCAAGGACCACCACCATTAACATGGAAAATGGATGGAATGGAAATTGTGTGGATGAAGATGGTAATGGATTTTTTTTCACAAGAGTTGGAAGAAGGAAAACCAGGAACTAAAAAAGTTACCTTTTGCTCTCTAGATTTTCCTCTACCTCCATTTTAGCAAAATTGCTGTTATGTATGCATGGCTTATGTCATGTTCTTCAGAGCAACGGGGGAATATAAGTTACCGAAAAATCAACAGAAACACATGCAGGCAAAAAGGCAGAGCCGCTTAATTTTTTCTCTTGCTTACTTTTCTCGTTTCGTTTGCAGCATCAAACCAGTGTCGAATGTGAGGAAGACAGATATCATTATAAAAAGAACTTTTTTTTAGGTTTTCGGCCACAGTTCCTGACTGTTTTTTCTTTAGTTTAGTTTTTGCTTTGTAGTTACTAAAAACTCTAGCTTGCTTCCATTTTTACGGTTACGGTGGTGCTTTTTGGCTCATGGAAACTTTTTTAATGAGATTTTGTGTACCCATTCTTCCTCCTCCTGTTTTTTCTCTGTTGAGCTTCTACACAGGAAGCATAAAAATTTTGATGGGGAGACTTAAACCGGAGCTTTCAGCAGAATGAAAAATTTCGTTTTAGAATTTGGCGTTGCGAAGAAGCTCAGCTTGTCTATGTAATTAATGGCTAAATATTTAAGCAACCTTTTGTTTTTTCCAGAATCATGGAAAACATGGCTGGTGGGAAATCCGTAAAGAGGAAAATTTGTTTCGCTGTGGAGGTTGACGTTCAAGCATACATGACTATGACTACGACTTGTGAAATGAAAAAGGTGGAGAAAATGAACGAGCTATGGAGGATGTTGCGGCTATGGTGGTAATCTAGATTATGACAACGAAGGGAATTAGAATTTTAAACCTTCTAAAGCGAAGCGAATGTACTACGAAGGAATATACTTATCGTTACGAAAATGGGACGCATATGAGAAATTGCTGGAACCGGAGCTAAAAATAACTGATGGAAATGTGAGACACCTCGTTTCTCCCAAAATTTTTGTCAAATATTATACGTCTTTGGCACTATATGCTATTTACTTTAGTAATGCTGCAGTCCTCATCCAACCTATCATATTCATGAAATTGTCTGACACGTGGTTGCACATGTTAAAATTAAAGCCCATTAATTTAGTGTGGGTTTGCTCCGTTCATACTAATAATGCCATCATTCCTGGCCACCTCCTTTATTTTTAATTCGTGTTCAAATAATTGCAGATATTAGATACATATTCGGGCTGCTACAAATTGTTTTGTTTGTTAGTCATGACATATTTGCATACATACTCAACAAATCATGCATGGAGAATATGAAAGAATGTCAAAACCATATTGCATAAGCTCGGGTTAGAACCCTCAGACCTCAGGTTGTTCAATGAATGGCCATTCATTGCGTCCAATCAAACAAAAGTTCATGGAAGTGCAAATCACTCACTTCACTTGATTGAGGCACGGAACAGGAAAATATTTGGTTCTACAAAGCACGAACGAGCCCGTCAATATTGATACGGTTCATTTCACTCCGAATATTTATTATTGCACTTTCATTTTCAACGTTCTTGTCCGTCAAACTGCAAAATAAATGGCATGAACCGTACATAAGCATATACCTTCAAGGCTTTTTATGCAAATTTTTGGGGGAAAGGAATGCTTTCACGTAACGCAAGCATTCACTTCCACATTCAGGGAAAGTATAATGGCATTTATATGAGAATAATATTATCCCAAAGGGACATGTTTCCTTTTATTTAATCAATTTATAGTAATCATGATGAACGAATAGAAATAAAAAATGTATATGGAGCGACGGCCTGACATGACCTGAACTCATAGTTTCAATTTGATCTATGTCTGGCTTGTTGTAATAATATTGGAAATGAGGATATTTATGTTTTTTGGAGTGATGGAAAAGGATATTGCATATGAATATAAATACACAAAAAGTTCGTTTCTGAATTCCATGTAAAATACTACGTAATGCATTGGAAGAACCAATGATGGAAAGATGAAAGGATTATGTTGCATTTGCATCATGTACTCTACTCTCGCGGAAAATTGAAACAGGCATGTTCTTGTAACATCAACAAAATTATTTATTGACTCGCCCATATCACTTTTCATTTGTCCAGTACAGTCAAGCTGGTATGCATTAGGATGAATTTTGAAAGAGGTGAAATACAATATAGATCACGCTATTTCTCTTCTCTCAATATCTCTCTCTCTCTGATTATGTGAATAAACTTGTGCGAACATTTTTTGCTGAACTCGTCAGTTCCAATTCGATCATCGTTAGAACAAAACACGCTCTAAATGTGGTTTGCGGATATGGTTTGATACGTACGTATCCCTTTTACTTTCGACTTTGTCGTTTAGTCCCTATAGATTTTTGTACTGTTCGGAGTAATTCCAGTTGAACTGAAAATTTTTGTTCCCAGTGGATTCCAAATGTGAGATGGACATGGAATGAACCTAGTCAAGCATGATATAAGATAACGTTATCGACTTGACGTAGTTGTGTCGTGGGGATAAACTCTATAAATAATTTTTATATGGGTTTGACTTTATCCGTCGCATGAAAGATGCTTGTATTTGTTAGCATCAATCAGCTCACCATTCCATTTTAGAATTTCAACAAGCATTTTTTTGCATTTTTTTGCATTTTTTAGCATCAATAAAGACATCAAAACTCAAATTGATTCATGCATGATGTAACGTAATAATTGAAGCCAGGATGCAGCTATCAATTGGGTGACATAAAATCAGATTATGCCACACGTCACAACATTCTCATTGTTTTATCAGCTTCCAGTATCTGGAGTGGTCACTGAAATTCTTTCTTGCTAAATCAATTCTGGATGTTTTGTGGAATAAAAACAAACCGTTTTCGATCTTGCATTTTTCAGAGATGCTAAAAGGTTTGTCAAAAATTAAAATTCTTTCATTTTGTCTATTTTCATTTAGCAATTTTGTATTTTTGACATACGTATGAAACTACGTAGATCCGGTGAAGGCACCCAACCAGATGAAAATTATTATTGAGAGTGATTAATTTTGTCATCGTTTGCCAGTATCATATGAGCACTATCAAACAAAAAAGTTCCAATCCTTTCATGGTTTGTACTATTGTTTGGTATTGAACAAAGGAAAAATCCATTATGATGTACCTAAGAAGTTTATTTTCACTCTGTATTTTATGTTCTTCGAACATCTTTCNTTTTCAGAGATGCTAAAAGGTTGTCAAAAATTAAAATTCTTTCATTTTGTCTATTTTCATTTAGCAATTTTGTATTTTTGACATACGTATGAAACTACGTAGATCCGGTGAAGGCACCCAACCAGACGAAAATTATTATTGAGAGTGATTAATTTTGTCATCGTTTGCCAGTATCATATGAGCACTATCAAACAAAAAAGTTCCAATCCTTTCATGGTTTGTACTATTGTTTGGTATTGAACAAAGGAAAAATCCATTATGATGTACCTAAGAAGTTTATTTTCACTCTGTATTTTATGTTCTTCGAACATCTTTCACTTCCTCGCGCATTCCAATTACATACTTTACAAGGATAACGAAAGTTTTATTTAACATTTGGAATTCCTTTGCATGCCCACAGCACACCACAAGCGTCTGCTTGATAGACAGATGCTTTGTGAGCTTCTTCCTGTGCTATGAAAGAATAAGATAATATTGTAATGGTAATAATAGATACTGGCAATTGTGAGAATTCCATTTCACCTGATATTCTTTTCATTTCACTACTTTCCTACTTTGCTAATTTAACCATCACTATTCCATCCGTTTGTATGTCAGCAACGTGAAGTTTCCTTTTCATTTTTCCCGTAGTTTCCTAGAACTTTTTGTGCAGAGGAAAATTTGGAGAAAATGAAGCGTGGTATGATGATATGATAGGTATAAAGGTACCTAGCGGGTAAGTTAGAAAATATAAAGTATGTTATTTTATCTATTATATGAAGCCATCCATATTTTTTTTTTCGTCAAGGACCATCGTTATATATCATTATCATCAGATTTTATCTGGAAACAGAATCATGGAGAAAGCAAATTTTCATACTAAAGAGCTCCAAGCACGTTTGACATTCCTTAGAGAAATTTAAGAAAACAATAACGCATTCCCACTGTGTCACTCAAAAAAATCTTCTCGTGAAAACAAATGACGACATAGTGTCTAATCACAATTATGTACTAAGCAATGAATAATACAGGCGAGCATTCGATTCCTACAGATCATTCCCTATTTTTATATAGGACCCGCTTTCTCTTGTCATTGCAGATAAAAAGGCAAAAACATGATTATCATAATTGTAAACAAATGCGGTATGTACTATGTACTTATACAAATACAAAAAATTTTAGGGCATCATGATCAGATCGATCACGTTTTCTCCTCGTTTGGATGATGGTGCGGTAGTGGTGATGCGGTAGTGCAGAAGTCTAGATTTTTTAGCCTCTGTCTGTTTTGATTCCAGGCTGTAGCAATTTCTTTGGCTTCATAACATTCGTCGTATTCATATCATGCATATATATATTTGCAATTAAATATGAAAATTGAGAATAATAAGAAAGCAATCGCATTACTCCCACATTGTTTCTAAATTGCACACGTTCCCAGTAACTTGTTGGGAGTCACGAGGATAATTGGCTTTGCGTTCAAATGACTTTATCGTACATTGCGCACGTACTAATACTCACTATGAAGTACTTTTACAATTTGGTTAGCAAACAAATTCTCAAGGCGAAAAAATCGTTAACCTCAACATCCTTTCTTTGTGTAAAGAAACATTAACCTACTCGTAAATAATGAGCGCGTTATTCCATCCATTCATTTTGCTACTATATTCATAGAAAGTGAGATGAAATGGCACAGCCAAGAAGTAAAGGAAGCTGTTCGCTTCGTTTTAAGTTATCAATTTTCATTTTAGAGAGACAACTCTGTATATTTCTCTATATGGGGGACTATGACATTTTTGGCAACATAAAAATGTGTGGAACGGAGTAATACTACGACGGCCAGCAACGACGATATTGGGGCAGATCAAAGTTCTCTGTCTCGGGGTCGCCACCTGTCTACGTATTTCATCTTGGACTATTAACGAATAGAAAGGCGAAATAATTTGAAAGTAGTTTGGCAAATAATAAAATTAAGTTTTTATATATAAATCCTGATAAGTATATTCATTTCACTGATCATGTAAACGGCCTCGAAAACATGGAATGCACGTTGTACTGCATGAATTAATAAAATACTTTAGGTAAATAGGACTAGTTTTGCTACTATATTCATAGAAAGTGAGATGAAATGGCACAGCCAAGAAGTAAAGGAAGCTGTTCGCTTCGTTTTAAGTTATCAATTTTCATTTTAGAGAGACAACTCTGTGTATTTCTCTATGACTATGACATTTTTGGCAACATAAAAATTTGTGGAACGGAGTAATACTACGACGGCCAGCAACGACGATATTGGGGCAGATCAAAGTTCTCTGTCTCGGGGTCGCCGACTGTCTACGTATTTCATCTTGGACTATCGTCGTATCAACGAATAGAAAGGCGAAATAATTTGAAAGTAGTTTGGCAAATAATAAAATTAAGTTTTTATATATAAATCCTGATAAGTATATTCATTTCACTGATCGTGTAAACGGCCTCGAAAACATGGAATGCACGTTGTACTGCATGAATTAATAAAATACTTTAGGTAAATAGGACTAGTCAGTTTTGAAATAACGTGTGTATGCCTATCAAAGTGTTTCAAACGGTCTACTTATATATTGTTCGTCGATAAAAAGTAAACACAGATGAAGATGGAGATACTCTCTCCGGGGACATTATCACAAGCCATTTGCCAAAAGATGTAGAGCTATTTTGATATGAAGAGAATAGAGAAATGCACTCGAGACATTCCAATGTAGTCACTATGGAATGATGAGAAGAATAAAGGTTCTCATTCGTTTTCCTCTTGCACTTGTGCTATTCTTGAAAGTGACATTATTCATCCATTTCATCAAGGCAGTAAAGCAATAGAAGCTAAAGTGTGATGAAAGCTTTTTCCATCCCAAGTCTCTCGCCTTCCACATCCGCTTTCTTTTTTACTACGGACTACGAGAATGAGATGAGAACAGCCAAACTAAAATGATAATGTTGATCAAGAAGAAGAAGAAGATGATGATGATGTCGATAGTAATAATAATGGTCCTTCTGAATTACCATCACTTTCATGTAGGACGCCATTATGATATCCACACGCCCGCATCTTTCCTACTCCAAATGCTTTTATGCTAATTGCTTGAGTCGTCGGCAGATTCATAACGCTTGTTTTTTTATGTAGATCTATAAGAAAGTCAAATGCCATCATCGTCAGACTATCAAACTCAAAAATAGCTTGTGTCGTGTCGTAACATCATCGCATTTTACTATACTTCACGCTTTTCCATTCGATTTTTTGATTTTCCTTTCACGGTTTTCTCGGTTTCCTTTCTTCTTCTCTTTCATCCAACCTTCTACTTTACTGTTTTGGATCAGCAATTCAAACTGATATTGCTTTCTGCTTGTGTGGCAAAAAAACTATGCAGATACCTACGCACAAGATAACTGTCGATCGCGATATCCTATCATTTCAAAAGTACTTGTCTTTGAGAAAGCAGTGTTTTCTATAATGCATATTATTCAGCTTATTCCATGATCATTTTTCAATTTTATCGTTTTCTTTTTTTGAGAAAAAAAAAAACCAACGAAGAATAAAGTGAAATGTGGAAAGTCTTTCCCCCAAGTGTAATATACTAGACATTTATTTGTCGTCTGGTAAAAAACAGCAATGTTTCGCTGAAAAATATGTATTTCGTTTGAAAGTTAAGAGCTGAATCTTGAGAATATCAATATCAGTGTTAGCAATAGCCTTTCTTAATGCTGGCGGTACAATCGCAATGGAGGGCTTTAGGTTTTATCGCTGGATTTCTCGGATAGCTTGTTCCTCTGTATGGAGACGTGCTCAAGGGGACGTCTTACGAGAAGAGTTCTGGGTATGTGCCTATGCTTTATCTGGTAGTATTCAGTAATAGGCATTATGAATATCAGTTTTCTGAGAAATAAATGCATTAAATTTACATCGACCCAATACAAAACTCGATTCAAAGCTTCCATTTATCCGTTAAATTCTTTCTAGAAGCTTTTTGCGTCAATCATTTCGTCATTCTCATTCGCGATACTTTCATCCGAAAATTGAGTTATTATTAACTCATGTCTTAAAATTGGGCTTTTATGCGAAGTCACACCCCCTTCTGCGTGTCTAATAAAAGAAAATTCGTAGAAAACAAGAGGGTCTTGATTACGCTCCATTTCATCTTTTCCTTTGTAAAATCTCTTTAAATTAGATATAAAAATAAGGGAATGAATGAACTGCTTTCTAAAGATAAGTACATGCTAATTTACTCAACTACCCTGAAGTAAATGGCGAAAGCGTCTATTTCCGTATTATGTACAAGGACGAAAGAAAATTGAATACGAATGTGCGCATATACATGAAACATTTCCATTCTGTAATCAGTGATCATAATGTATAAACTTATAGTCCGGCGAAAGCTTCCCACGGTTTCCGTTTTAAGTTGACACGTCAGCATCACAATCACAACCCTGGACTAATGAGGGAAGCAGAAGGGATGTACTAGCAATTCGTTTTTCCTAGAATGTTCTCAATCTGCAAATCCAAACAAGCAATGACTAATGACAATAACTTCCCGTTCTCTATTAAATCATATGATTAATTTAGAAATCCAATCTAATGGTTTCTGTACACGGTCTTATAAATTCGTACCCGACAATTAAAGTATTTCCAGGATCTATATCAACAAAACTGTGCCCCAGGACAAATGTGCAAATGATGTCTTTCAATGATTCATTTAAATTTCCTTCCCTTTGGAAAGTTTATTCTTTCATTCAAAGTTAACGAGACGTACTTTTTTAGTTGAATTTGTTTAGTTTTAAGAATTAGAGCTTTCAATATAGTTAGCACAGCTTTTTCAGAGGACAAAAAAATACTTTCCTTTTGTATAAGTACGAACCATTTCAAATGCTGGGCAAAATCGTTTGTTGGCTGATGGATTTAGGCATTCGCTTTTTCAAGCTTTGACCTGTCGAGCTGCCAATGACCACCTAAAAATTTTCGGAATGTCCACTCCTAAAAAGTAACAAAAAACCAGAGATTTTTACCATTTGAAAAAAGCTCGTGTAGACTTACACAATTGTAAATCAATGATGTATAAGTAGGCATGTGTGTGATTTGGTGTGCATGAGTTTTTTTTCAAGCACTCGACTCATGCTGATGCTTTAGTCCCTGTAGATCTTCAGATTTTTGCTACATTTTTCTGATAAAAAATGGACACAATCAGACCTGAAGCCAAAATGTCTACTTT
>JAHZMX010002122.1:0-43958 GCA_027743895.1 Seira musarum | reverse complement strand
CGAGATATACATAAATGAAAGTCATGAACAAGGACGTTCCAAGTGAGTTAAGCAAAATGATTAGATTCTGTAAAATACTTTTGAAAAAACTTAAAATTTTAGTGTCTGTTCTTGGTAGAATATCTGGAAGGAAAAGGCATTAGTTTTGGGCAATTAAATAGCAGAGAGACAAAAGTTTACAAGTGTTACTACAACTTACAAATACATACATTCCCAATTCCACTTGACACAAATTCTTGCGCTCAAATGAGAAACGATTACAAACGACTCTTGAAATTAAGATAAAACATCCACTTGTCATGGACCAAGTTTTTGGCGTTGCTTATAGAGTATACAAGAAAGTTTCCCTTTTTTATTCCTTGAGAATTCTCAGAATCTCTTGAGTTTACTTAAGTGTGTGCTTCTCTCTCGTGAACGTTGGGATAATGAGGGATTGTCTTGTCTGAAATTGAATGTGATTGGCGTGTCATATAGCACTACAAGTTAAAACGCACTTTGTTTTCCAACTCAAACTGAGAGCTTTTTCATCTACGTCTTAAATGGAAGGGAACATGTTGCGTTCTGACTTAATATTTTCAAAATATCCATCGTACGCTTTTGATCTCTGTTGTTGACAAAATGTACGACATTTTACTTAACGATCACATTTCCATAATCCATAGCAGCTTGTTTAGACCAAAATTGTTTTTCTTTTGGAAAGGAGGCATTTGTCTGTTCCATAATTATTTGTCCTCATCCCATATAGTCTTGTTCCAAAAATGATAGCTCTTCTTCCAAATATCCTGATCGATCCCACTTCCCTCTCTATAACCCTTCTGTGGTAATGTAAAATTTTCATAGAAATATTGTAAGAAGATTTTTCCATTTTATTTTGGATGGCTTTTTCCTGAAATGTTTTGGTTTATGTTATCTTCGTGCCAAGAAATATCGGGTACAAAAGTAGGACGAGAAACGAAATATTGCAGTAAGTCACAGACATATACCTACTTATCTGTTTTCGTACAATAAAGGCACTAATAGCACCAGATGCATGTCATGAAAAGTAGTAAAATCATTTCTAAATGTCATCTCCCTCGAAAAAATATTCAACATAGTTTCTGAATGTTTTGCTTATACAGTTTGTGCCGTGCATCAACCGACTGGGTTTTTTCATAAAAGAGCAAGACGAAGCCAAAATTATTATGAACAATTTCCATATTTTTCATTAAGACTTCAGCATTCATTCCTAAATTAAATTGGTAGAGTGCAATGTCGACATGAATTATGAGTACGGTTATTTTTATAGTCTATCGATGGGCATATCTGCTGGCAATATGTAATAATAATAACTATTGTTTGAGGAAAACATCAAGAGTTAAATACGCCAGCCTTCTTATTTTTCCCCGATTTTGACCATTTGGTTAGCTAGAGGCTTTCCAAACATGTTCTGGGCCACAAGTCTGCGATTTGATTTATATATAATATTTATGAAGTGATTAAATGCACGAGCCTCATTTTATGCACGAGCCTCATTTTATTTTTAGCCACTTTCCTCCTTCAAAATATCAAAAGCATTTGGTGAAAGGATAGGAGTTGATTTTACTGTCGGGAAAATGTAATTTGCTCGTTTTTTAATACGAATTTGAATAATATCAGAACAAAGTTAATCTATCAAAAATCATACTTGAGCAGATGCTAGCGTACAATTAAAAACAATTTCATCTTGCTGTCTTGTTGATGGGTCATGGCTAAATGCAGCTATTCTCAATCTACTACAATCACAAATGTACTTAAGTAGCCTGAATCCTAAAATCGACTCAAGTCGTGGCATACAGTATGTTAGGCGCATTAAGAGTCGTAATTTTTTTTTGCGAAGCCAAACCAAGCTTTCTCATGCACCAGATAAACATGCCGTAGATCATAAATGCATGCCATATGAATCATGAATGTGATCTCATAAAGTTTGTGACAAAAGGTCTTTAATAATATGATAATGTTTAATAATAATGTATTTAGTTTTGTTTTTAGCAGATCCTTTTCATGCAAAAATGAGTCAATCTGCAAGCCGAATAAAAAAAGCAATAATTTTTATCATGCAGCCTATCATTTTCGAAATTGATTGTGATTCACACTGCAAATTCGCGGTTCAGACCATACCATCGTTTTTTAGTGATTTTACCTTTTCTTGTCCATATTATGTTTTGAATTGAATTGGCGTTAAAAGACTTGATGCTTTAGATAGTTTAGCTTGCCAATTTTAAAACAAGATCACTTCCGATGCGATTTAAGTATTTGATGCATCAGAGAATCGCCGTAAGGGTATGACGCTTGCCAATTAATAATTAAGCACAGCTTTGACAATCTCCACTTGACGATAATGACAATACGAATTTCAACTGTCATTTTGTTTTTCTTGCACACACACAAAGTCTGTAATTTTGAGAAGGAATAAACAGGGTTTTCTTGTTATAGGAGTTTCATGAAGGTCATTCATAACATCCACGAAATGAATTAAAAGATTAGTACGATTACGCAATTAAAAAGCAAATTATGTCGTAATTAAAAAAGCAATTCATTTTCGAATGTAATGAAATGGTAATTCAAAATTTCCGCAAGACTTGGGATTAAATTTTAGTGATTAGTTTTATGTAAATAAGATAGTTTTGAAAACTAAATTCAAAGATGAGACGAAGAAAGAAGAAGCTTTTTAAGAACCCTTAAAATTATTATGGCATAAATTACTTAGTTATTACTTTTACTAACTTATGTCTAGTTTCCAGCTTTCTACCACGTCGTACTATATAATATTCGTTTGGATATTTCAGACATGGAGAGTGAGCCTCTTGTGACAGCTAAAAACAGCCGAAATATGAACTACACATCAGAAGATGGCTCATCCATCCTCAGTCCAGGTGGGATTGAACATGACAATCTCACATCGTCTGGAAATGACAAGCCCACTAGCGAAACGGAAAAGTTTAACTACACAACTCTTGAAAGATTTCATGAGGATGCTCTCCAACAAGTTGGACATGGGAAAATGCAAATTATCCTTTTCATTGTGTGCGGGCTAGTGATGGCCGCTGATCTCGCAGAAATACTGGCTTTGATTATGTCCTCAAAAAGTGCTCAGTTTGAATTTTGCATAGACGAATCTCAGAAATCATGGCTAGGTAAAACGCTCCCAGAATTTGTGTTTCACACTTTATTCTTCCTTAATCCCACATATGAACTTTCAAGTTTTAATTATTTGATAAAATAGTTGGAGTGACTCTCCTTGGAATGGGAGTTGGATCGATCTTTTGGGGAAGCTTAGGAGACCGTGTGGGACGGCGAAGGGCACTCGTTTATTCTCTTGGACTATGCTCTATTTTTTCTGGAGCCAGTGTGACAATGCCAACCGAAGGAACATTCTTGACTGCAAGGATTTTCAGCGGATTTGGGTAAAGTAAAGAAACTTTTACTGCGAGTAATTTTATTACATGACAGCCGCGATTCCTTAATTTATCTAATTGCCTTCAAATTATTATATTCTACACTACAGCCTTGGCGGTTGCATGCCTCTTGTGGTTACCTACTTTTCCGAGTTCATCCAGGAAAAGAAACGAAAGTTTGCACTCGCCCTATTATTCCTTTTCTGGCCTCTTGGAGCTGCCTATGTGATCATGATATCGTGGTTTATACTTCCGTCGACCGGTGAGAAAATATTTTATGAAACTGTGAAAATTGCGGTAACAACTTTACCTATTGTGGCTTCTTTTAATCTTTTCCATTTGAATATTTTATTCTTTTTTATGTCAGGATTCCATTTGAGTGAAGAGCTCAAGGAACACTTCAGTGCTTGGAGAAGACTCCTTGTTGCAGCTTTGGCACCCGGTCTTTTGAGCTTAATTGCCCTGATTTTCATGCCAGAAGGGCCACTCAATCTAATGCAAAATGGACGGGATGCAGAATCTCTTAGCGTGTACAAGGTTTGATTTAAATTCTTGTTTACAAAGAGAAATCTATTCAGGTCATGTATTAAACCTTTAACGCGTTCCAAAATGTTTTTTTTTCAGTGCATTCACAAACGAAATCGAGGTAGCGATACTACATTTTGTTTGTCAGAGATTGAAATTCCTTCCATTTACAATGGACTTCCAGTTGCACCATCCAGTGTACTGGGTGATCTAATTAGACTGCTAGAATCTGTGAGTTATTATTTTTTATATAAAATTAATGCACCTCATCACAATAACATGTATAAATATGCACAACGTTGCAAAATTCTTTTTCTTGAGAATAATTTACTAAACTTTGACTTTTCTTGTTATAGTTTTGGGTTTCATTCCTCACACTCTGGACTGAAAACAGAAGAAGACTTACAATTACGCTATCTTTTATTTGGCTTCTGGCCACTATGGGGTAAGCTAATATTTCAATGTCTCAAAAAATAAATCTAATTGAAACATGCTTTTTGGTAATAAAATTAAATGCATAAGGTATTCTGGATTTTGTTTATATTTAGTCACGGAGCCTTATCATCCTGGTTAATATCTCATCAAGCTACCCTACGAGATTGGACATTTGACAAAGATGCCAAAATGTACGAGAGACAAAGCTTAAATCATTCCAACATCAGCACTGACCTTGTTAATGTTCGCTATCATGATAGCAGCTTTGAGGACTTTACCTTCTCAAATATGGTACGCTTNACCTTGTTAATGTTCGCTATCATGATAGCAGCTTTGAGGACTTTACCTTCTCAAATATGGTACGCTTTCAGAATATAAATAAACTTTTATTTATTGGTACTAATAACTTACAGTAGTATTTAATCTAATAAGTATTCGTAAAAATATTTAAAATTCCAGATAATGAATCACGTAAAATTTGAGAACTGTTCTTTTCAACGGGTAAATTTTACAAATGTCAAAGCTTCATACGTATTGTTCAAGTACTCGGATCTCAGCGAATGCATTCTCGTCGACACCAATTTGGGGAGGTCGAATTTTGTCGAATCTTTTCTACAAAATATTACATATGCAGGTTAGCTTTTCGATATAAGGAGTGAAACCAAATTACGATAGGTTGTTTTTTTTAAACTGTTAAAGTATTCATTGATTGATTTTCATAATACTTTTCAGGGCTCAATCCGGAGTGTCATCTTATTCCTGATTTCAGCATGTACTTGGGAAACGACATGATGGACGCAGGTCTTCCTGTTGTTGGGATCTTCATCGGATCCCTCATATCTGTTGCTTTCATTAGCTTTTTCAGTCGTTCAAAACTCATAGCATTGTTCCTGGTCCTGGCGTCAGTAATTTGCATCGGACTTACGATTTGGAAGTACGATCCAGTGTGGGCCCTTGTGGGACATACATTAGTGAATGTTTTCGTTGCAGCAATGTGGAGCATGCTTGTCACAGTTATCGATCAGTATCCATTCTGGACAAGGTACGACATTAAAACAATTAACGTTAATCTGACCTTGTACTTTAAAGTGACCTTTTATCGAAAAATGTATTTTTTGAAATCCTAAATAGGAGTGGAGCACTTGGTCTTTGCCTCTCTGGCGGTCGTGTCGGGTCTTTCTTTGGAGTCGCTCTGTTTGGAACCACGCTCAGTGGAATTGTTGTTCCAGTTTTCTCATCAATTTTTCTAGTCCTCGCATCTTGCATTGCCCTCAGAAGCACATTTTAGCTCACAATATAATTGAATAGACTGCGATAATCTTGAAATCAGAATTACATCAGTATATAATATGCGACTCTCATAGAATTAGCAAGTCGCACCTGTATCTCTTTCTTATTTCTTAAGAAGTGAACCAGTTCGGTGATTTACTTTATACTTGAGAAGATCATTACTCTAGCCCTTTATACGTAATTTATAGAGGTTTAGGACAGTTTAGAAAAATGTCATTTAAAAAATAAACAATAATCTCAAATTTAGAATGCATAAATACGTACCACTTAATTTATTACAATTTACAGATATCGTGTAAAGTAATAATATATAACCATTATGATACATATACGTACTAATCACCAATCACAAATTAAGTAGAAATTCTCAAACGAAATTGTTTGTTCATCTTACAATTATGTAGTTCTTTGTGATTTCATTTTGAATGGTGTAAGTCTCCTTAGGCTTAAATGATACTTGTTAGATCTTCAATACATCGTTGAAAAGCAATATGTCATACGTAAAAATCCAGCAAATTACATACCTACCTACCAGACTATAATGTCACACGTCTGTCTTTTCAAAGTTATACATAATGTCATGTTTGGATTGAATCCCGTTGAGATTGAAATCGAGTCAATATGCATAATCGAATTTAATTTGTTTTTTCTAACGGCAATTATTTATGTGTATGATTATTGATCATAATAATAATTTGTTTGTGTTTAAACTACCTGCTGCGCTACGCGCTTTAAAAATATTTTTTGTAGGCTGTTAGAAGAATATTTATGGATGGAATTCTCGATTCCAATGACATTGTATTCTTTTGTGTGATATGATGTAAAATGGTACGTGTGAACTGCAGAAATTTAAGTACTCATTTGCATTTTGAACCGTTTCTTCAAGAACGGTTTACTTATTTGAGTTAAACCTTAGACTTGCTTGGTAAGTAAATTAGATAGTGATTATGAGTGATACAGCATACAGTACGAAGAAACTTTGCTAAATTATTGAATACGAATTCAATGTCTTTTTACTACTTACATTGTTTTGTTTATTAATAATTTTTTGTGACAAGTCAGCGCAAATAAATCGAAAAGTTGAATGTAATTAATTAAACTACCCCTCATTCACGATGACTTGTTTTTTGATAAGAATAAGCATCACTTCGTTTTTGCAAGCATGAAACCTTATTGTCAAATATTCATGTAATGATTGGGGATTATTGCCTTTTCACTTAAAATCATATACTTTGACATTTCGTACATACATATCCATACACAAAAAAGAAATGGATTACTTGTTGCTGGAGTCTCTTCTCTTATGCTGAGGAATTTTAATGTCGTTGAATGTCAAGTCAAAGCATATCAAAACAGCTTGGAAGGGAGAGGGAACTTAAGTTAAGTGCAGAGTAATTTTTGCATGATTTTGATGAACCAAAGACAATGTGACGTAATACGCATAAGCAGAGAGGGGAATCGGGGCAGATGCAGCATTGATAATATGATACGATGAAATGATATTCATGCTCCATGCTCATCATTATAATTGTTTAAGTTTGCGTACTTTGTGGTACCCGACTATGTCTCTTCTTGTCATTTCGCAGCTTTTCGTTGGAGTAATTACATGTAAATAAATATTCTTTGGAACTAATACTCTTCATGTCAATTCACCGACAACTCAGAAATTGTTGTTCCTCAGAGAATATCTGCAGTCGCATTGCAGCCTTTGCTCTCCACGGATTTACCTATATGTCATCAGTCCTCACATCACATCCATTTCCCTCCAGGTCATAGACCCAAGAAAGATACAGCTTCTGTAGATTATTATCTCCACTTCTTCAGTTGTAAAAGTCCCACCCCCGCCATTTCATCTATTTTTGTACCACCGTGCTAAGTCCAGACTAGGTACATTACTCTTTTCTCCAATTTCTCCAAGCGTTAATACGATACGTTGAGTAAAGGGTTCCAGTCTGAAAAAGTGCAAGCGAAAACTGGAAGTGGTGGGTGAATAATACGTTCTGTGATAAATGATTCTATTTGTTCGTCCTGAAGAAATACGTGTTGTTCTTGGGGTGATGTGAGACTTTCGTAAGAAATTACGTGTACCGACGCAACGTAAAGGACCTCGGTGGAACAATAATGGTATGTCTAATCAAGCCATGCATACAAAGTATTATAATTACTAAAAATTCGTCATCAAATTCAATGATTTCATTTCATATCATTCAATTGATTTTGCAAGATGTGTGATGTAAGCATTAAACATAGTTATTTGATTTCTTTATCATGGTCATGAGACACCTCATAGGAAAAATTAGGCAAACAATATTGCATTAAAATACTCAAAGGAAACGGCAAATGAACTGTGAAATCATTATGAGGAATAAAATCATTATAACGAAAAATGTCTAGCTTTGGCCCACGGCATTGTTTCACTACTGTGTGCAAAGACAAAGGATTCGGATTCATACGAATTTCCATTTCAAGACATTAAAGCCGATAACGAAAAGTAATAAAACCTGAGAATAATGGTAACCGCTTTCGAGGAACCATAAATAAAAGAGACGACAAGCTTGTGATGTCGTGGCTGGTCATGTGAAGAGCATGCATGTCACCGCACGTCTTACATTATCAAAGCAGATTTATTTTTATAGTGATTTACATTAAGTTTAATGACTTGACGCAATTTTGGATGAAGTAATACGAACTTTTAACTATAAGAACTTTTACAGTTTTGAATATTGCACCTGGTATTTTCAGCAAGATATTAAGGTAAGGAAAGTAGTTAAATGTAATCCGAGCTTACATCCGCTCTGATATCATTCATTTCTTAGAAAACTGACAAGAATGTCACACTAATCATATTTCTGGTCCTACTTAGTCACTAGACTACCTAAACCACCAGTATTCATTCATTGGTTGGCGGTTGGAATCTAGGAAAATTCAAACTGTTACTTTCTTCTTATAAAGTATTAATTAACGTGAATGTCTTTACGATACGTTTGGGAATGAGACTGTTGATGTTGAAGTGATGATATGAAATGCATGCAATGATTATGACCTTGAACTTTTGACTTCTTTGGTATGTTTAATGTAATCTGAGGACGAGAAAAAATCCATGTTTTAACGAACGTCTTTACTTAAACATTTTTTGCAGTATGGACTTCCAAGTGTTGGATTTTGGACTGCTGGAGCTAGGAAAACGAAGGAGCTTGTACGGAGCTTTTTGGAATCTAGTTTGTAGCCCCTATCATCTCTGGGTATAATTTTTGAATAGGATTTTGTACGGACCTCTTTATTGATAATAGTTCTAACTCGTCCACGTTTTATGAAATTTTCTTTTAGACTAATCTTCTACAAAAAGGATATTTGCTCTGTCGGTTCCCAATGGACTTTGTCGGAGGAGTTGTTCAAAACAGGAAGGTCGACGAGAATGATAATGACGCAAATGGGAGTTCCTACCCGCAAAGCCACTCAGTCGCGTCTGCGTCTGCACCCTCCCTCTCTACGAACCCTTATGAAGAAGAAAACCATAATGATTTGCCCTATTATCCTCGCTCAACTCAAGAGTCTGTTTGTACGAACAGCGCGGTTGATCAATCGGAAGAAGGAGCTTGTGCTGCTCCCCCAAAGACTCCAGTTTTGGAAATTGGTCTTGACTCACTTATACTCCCTCCCCCGCCGGGCTTTGGAAGTGATGATGTTAATAATCCATGGTATGGGTTGTCAGAAGGCTCTCTGGAATGCGTCAGAGCTATCAACCAAACGTTAAGGGTTTTCCAGGAGGAAGGGTATAGTTTGAAAACGTATCGTATACCTGAGGAAGCTTTCATGTTTTGGACAGAAACTGATTTAGGCATTGCAAAAGAGTGTGCGAGACTGCTTCCGGACATGTATCCCCATATTACTAAATTGTATATGGCTGATTGCAAAGATCCTGCCGATTCCGAAGGTTATCATTTACATCTTTAAAAAAATATATTTAACTGTCGATTTTGTAATAATCATCATCAAAATTATTTTTCTAATCTCATGAATATAGCAAGGTTCCAAGAGTTGGAAGATGAATATGATCGTGCCCTTTTTGCCAAGCAGGAAGCGATTTGGAAGGAGCAATTCGAGCGAGCTACATTGAAGGATAAATATTCGCCATTACCAGGTACTGCATGGCCATTATTACAACCTCTCACTTCTTTTGCCTATATCCTCTATACATACGTTCTGTTTTAATTACAGCTTAGTAGGAATCTAATCTGATCTCTTCACAAATATAACCTACCGTTGCTTTGATTTCTTTTAGAAAAATTCAAAAAGCTTACCCTTAACCCGGATACTTCTCCGCCTTCGGCTAACAAGTCATCCTGCACATCTGCCAAAGCCAAGTCATCCTCGATTGTACCCTTTTCACTCGCTACCCTTTTCACTCGCAGAGGAAGATGATGAATACGTACTGTCACCAGCTTCAACACCTCCGCCTGACCGTAAGCTTCCAAATCCGATACAACCTCCATCGCGGGCAAAACTGGCTCAATTAAAAGCAGCTCAAGCGCAAGAGCAACAGCAACAGCAGAGTAATAATGGTAATAATACCAACAAAAATGTGTCCGGAGCGTCTGCGTCTGGTTGGCCACCTCTACCCCCTCCTTTATTACCCCCATTATCTCATATGCCCCCACAAGGGAATTGGCAGAGTTTTTATGAATCCCACCCACCACCAATGTGGCAGGGAGGCCCGACTTCTTCAGAATATAAGAATCAGCAGTGGACAACAAGCTGTTATGCTTATCCACCTCCACCCCTCTCCAATTCAAACTCCTGACACTCCGATGATGGGTAACTACTTTTATCCCACTAACTATTGCGAAAGACAAATGCCGTGTTCCTTCCCTTACCAATATGGGACACCAGCAATGTTTTCTGCCCCCACTTCGGGTCCACCAGCTCAAGCACCACCACCATCCTATCCCCAGCCAAGTCATCGCGGAAATGGAAACAGAAACGGCAGAAGTAAGCAAAAAGCCAGTGGTGCTTCTAAGGATTTACCCGGAAATTCTAGCACAGCGTCAGCTAAGAGTTTGGCTAAGGATCGCAAAGACAACAACAACGACCAGAACAAGGTTAATAAGGGTCCAAATTAGAAATGGGAGTGATTTGGAGGCAATGGATTAGTTATTGGGAAGAACAAAAAAAGTTTATTACAAAAAGTGAGATAATCGATCAATTGAAAGGGAGCACAATGCATGCAATATGCTCATCAATATATTATGTACATTTTTAAAAAATTGACGATAATTTCAAATATAAGTATACATTCTACTTAGAGTTTCATTATTATAAACGAACGTGATGTTGAGTTTGGAGTGTATGATAGAAGACGTTTTACACATTTGATCTGACCTGAGGAAAATCTCACATCTATTTTGATAAATTTAAATTCAAAACTTTAAAATGTGGGCAATCAAATGAACAATATTTCGTTTCTGTAAATTAGCTAAGACTTAAATATATTTAATTGATATATAACTTAATATCAACAAATTTCTGATCTTAAAAAATTAAAATCAAATCATTGGTCAAAATATAATTAATACGGTACGTACATATATATTATACCGTTTAGAAACTGGTAAGCAGTGATAGAAAATTATAAATGGACGTGGGTGTGTGTAAATTAAAACAAAATCACACATATAAATTATTATTTATTATGTAACACTTTATACGTAGAAATAAAATACGTAATTGTTAATTATTTATTATGCTACTGAAAGTTGAGAATTCAGATACTGAACAAACATATCCCCTGATTCCCCCTTAATATTACTTGTTTTTTGTAGATTAATGAATTGTCTTTTCAGTTTGTTGAGTTGGCTAACCGTTGGTGCGGAATCTAAATGAATAAGAACCTTAGCATGTGGGACCTCCATATCAACAGGTTCCGATATCTCTTCTTTTACTGCCACCAGAATAGCCTAAAACACAACATGCAGCACAAAATTTTTATTTTCAAACGTTTCTGGATTATACATTCATGGTCAGAAGAACAAAATCCGAACCGGTTAGCTATAATATAATAACTATGTACCTATAGTACCTCTAGGTGTTTTATCTTACCTGAATAATTTCAGACGTTACTTTCTCCATTGTTCCTAGAAAATTAGATTCTGAAACAGGTACCTACACAATACAATACATTACATATATTAATGACTAATGACAAACAGTTTTTTATCCATAATATTTACTAATTTTTTTTTTTTATACAAAGATGCTCATCGGGCTTACGCTTTGAGTTGACATATTTTGCTTGGGTGCTTTGTTGAAAAATAAAGATTGGTAAATTCCAGGCATGTCCAATTCCTCGCCACTTAAAACTGAAAAGAAAGGACTGTCCCACCTATTTTGTGGGTCTGGGGTTTCGAATCTCTGCACCAAATGTTCGAAAACTTCGCTAAAATAATAATTAAAGATAGTACACCATAAGCCATGTCATCGTCATTAAAGTAGCGAACTGTACTTTACAAAATCAGTACTTAGAGTTTAGTACCGCTTGTATTTTTCATTCTCTGAACGTTCACAGTTCCAATTCCAAGCTTGAGCGTCAGATACATCACAGTGTACTGTGACCTGGCGTGTGGGTACAGCCTTCGACATGCATATTAAAGTAGCGAACTGTACTTTACAAAATCAGTAATTAGAGTTTAGTACCGCGTGTATTTTTCATTCTCTGAACGTTCGCAGTTCCAATTCCAAGCTTGAGCGTCAGATACATCACAGTGTACTGTGACCTGGCGTGTGGGTACAGCCTTCGACATGCAATATAATTCATAACGATAACCTGTAGAACCAACAGACACCATCAATAAAATCTTCAGAACCGAATACTTATTTTATGATATACTCACATGAGCAATAAAAAATATTTAACCTTTAATGTAGTTTAAAGCATCAATAATAACAACGTTTTCTTTAGTGAGCAATCTGCAAAAATATAAACTATGTTTAGATTTAGAGCTTACAAAATATTTGAAAAGTTTGAAATGGCAGACAAATACCTCTGTGCCTCTGACTTGACTTTCGCTCGTAGCTCCTTTTCTTTTCTGGAATCTATCAAAAATTTAAAACAAAAAACGACACATAATTTTGAAAAACTTTCAGACAGATAGGGAAATGAAATAACTGCAGCTTTAGCTTTTTATCATAACCACTAACCGTCCAAAACGTCATTCTTTTCTCCTCGTAAATGTTCTTCTTCTCGTACTAGATGGACTTGCTTACCCACCTCAGTTTCTAAATAAGAGGCAAGTTTTGCTGCCCATGTAGTCTTGCCACTGGAAGGGAAACCACACATAACTACCAACGGCATTTTGGTGACAGCTTATCTGGGAGAAATGAAGAGTTGAAGAATACGTCTCTTTTGTCATTAATATACAGCAAACTAAATCTGTTGAAAAAAAATTAGTAATAATTACAATTACAATGTATACTTTTAAACTACTGCTTCTTGGCTTATCTTAACAGTCCACTGATAATCCGAGTGCTAAGTAATATAGTCAGCGACTTATTTTTACCTTAGATTTGTATCAGCTGACGGACAAGCACGTGCGACTGCGACCAATTGACTTCACTCACGAACCCATCCCATATACTACTCCAGCATAGCGCAGTATCAAACAAGCGAGTTTTCCTAGATTTCGTCTTATCTTCTTCGGATTGAAACAAATGAACGAAGTCAAATTGAGCTAGGTTTTACTAATATTGTTTCCTGACCTGACAGCGTCAGCGTCCTGTCAATCATTTTTTCATTGTATTTATCATTTTTTTTCGATTCCAGTCCATGTACCATTTATTCCTTCGGCATCACAATTCACAAGTGTCGTCGTCTAGAGCCATTTAAAATGTAATTTTAAGCATACCATGCCAGTTAGCGAAGGCAGTTTTAGTTTTAGTCGTGGTCAACTCATCATTTACGTTTGACGCCAACTCTTACGATAGCATCGAGGTGATAATAAGTTTTTAATTGATGTTTGACATTTTGAAAGATGCATGATTTTGGATTGCATTGCATTACATTCATTAGAATTACAAACCCGTCTACTTATCAAATTAAAAATCTGTATTAATTTTGATTCTTTTATATTACATTTTTTATTAAGAATTGGACATCTTTATTTAAAATGAAGTGAAGTGTATAGAAAAAGTTGTCAAGATCAAGATGTGGATAAAAGCTGCAACAAAAGGCATGCAATCTGATGCAGTGAGAAGACTTTTCTGTTCTTGTGGGAAGAAGTTGAAAGCATTCATTTCAACATCTGCCAGCACGGAAGACTTTGTCTCAAACTCTCACAAAGGTCTAGGAGGGAAGAAAGGGAAACAAAGATTTGATGCCGGCAATAATAATGTAAACTTTGGATGCCGCTGCTGCTGCCTTTCTTCATTGTCTTCGTCCCACAACTTTCCTCTAACTGGATACTTGCTGTACCGTACACATCCCGCGTTCAAAAATCCTTCCTCTTTTCTGTCATTGTTTAAAAAGGACAAAAGAGCCAACAATCTTCCATCACCAAGATTCCTTTCTTCGACATCTTCTCCTGAAGATCAATTCCAGTTAGCTTTCAGACGTGAGTGCGAAAAGCAGCAAAGAGACATCCTCGAGCAAGTTGAAGTAAGTGATTTTCAATTTTCATTTTCGTAATGCCCTCTTCAGTAGTTGTAGATGTCGAAAACAAACAGGAAAATAGTCCTGTCACTCGTTCCCCTCAGAAGCGCAAATTGTCATTGTCGCCTTCTGCATCTCCTCAGAAATCGCCCGAGAAAAAGATCTTGAAACAAAGTGTTGAGGAAGAGCAACAGGTTCAGAAAACTGCCAAGATGGTCGCATCTCCTTTGAAGGAATACAATTCCACTGACGCCCAAAAGACTAGGACCCCGGTGAAGGAGTCGCCAGCCAAGCGAAATTTGGGTTTTAGGGACGAGGCTCCTGTTCCGAAATTGCAGTTTGCTAAGCTCAGCGACAAGGCTCATGTACCAACCAAAGGAAGTAAAGACGCTGCAGGATTTGACTTAAAAAGGTGCGTGTCCTCAATCTTAGCAAAAATCTCTTTTTGTCTACTAAGATTTGCGTTTGATGATCATGATAATGTATTCATTTTTCAATTTGTATTTCTTTTACAGTGCTTACGATATTGTTGTCCCTGCTCGTGGATCTGCATTGGTGAAGACTGACATTCAAATCAAGGTTCCAAGAGGGACGTACGGACGCGTGGCTCCACGATCAGGGTTAGCCCTGAAGCACAAACTCGATGTTGGAGGTATGAGATTATTGTAACAATATCAAACATAGTTTTAAGTACCCAGCATGAATGATTAACAATAATGACAACTCTTATCAATTACTTACTTAGCGAAAGACATCGATTCGGATACCTCATTCCTAGAAAATCAAAACTTTTTTTATCAATATTGTAACGCTGATTTTTGCTTATGGTATTTCGTTTTATTTTATTGTAGTCCTTGGACGAAACTGAACGTGGAGAAGGAGGTTTCGGATCAACAGGAGTAAAATCAAATTAGATGATCTCTGATACTTTGACTGGCGGTTATACGAATAAAAATATTACTAATTAATTAATTTGTCTTATTGACTTAATAAAACCATTATTTATCAACCATCATTTGTTATACTATTTATGCCGCGTCTCTGTTGACGTCCGTATAAATAGATTACTTAATTTCCATTTGTCAATTATTTTTTTGTTTTAAAGATCCCAAGCAAGTTGCTGAAATGTTACAAGTCAAGTATTAGTTAATTAATTGATTGATGTAAACCTCGTTATTAATTTTACAAAACTGATTTTTTATTAATGCGATATGCATTTTATCTTTATGAGAAAATTATTTCTGAAAATACGAAATTATTTAATCAAATTGGTAGCTTCTTCGGAATTCGGTTCTTACCTGCCACCTACTACTGTAATAATTCAGTTGACTAATCGTAATCGTGTGATATTTGCAGTTATGTAACAATGATTGTCAACGTACCCTTTACTTATGGGTTTGATATGGTTGTAATAAAAGATGATTTAGTTTAAAGCGGAAGTCGTAATGAAAAAGTTAGTAGTGATTCAGGAATTTTTTGTAATTTCCTCTTTAACAAAGGCTGAATTAACTCAATTAATCGATTGTTACTCAAAGTCATAACTTTATAGGAACTTATGGACAGTCGACTTTGTAATATAATACGCAAATTATGCCAAGCAATAAATGCATATTTCGAATTCAAAACCAACATATTTTCCTTTTTTTCAACTTTTATTTGTAACTTCTGCCAGCCAATACCACACACGACATAACACATTCATCAAACTAAGAAAAAATAACCGTGAAATCAACAATAACTTCAACATCATACTAACTAAATACTTTATCAAAACCCACCAAAGTAAGAAGATCAAAGATCAACCTTACAGTGACGCACACCATATATTTTAGAATCAAGTTATAAAAAACTTCTATCAAGTGAAAGAAATAAGGAATTGGAAATTAAAATATTCTGAATTTAATTTGGCTGGAGAATTTAAACGTCATATTGCAACCCGGATTTAGTCTGAGGGTTCGGGAACCGGAACTACACCAACGTCATCAGCTTCGGCTGCTGAATCCTTAACGACATCAACAACTTCTGACTCGTCGCCAGCAGCAGTTACGGCATCATTGTCATTGCTGATTTCTGTGTAAAATAAAGAATAAACACAATCGCTCATCAAAATCAATCATAATTCACAACAACTACAATTTACAGCATAATTTCTATTATCGCATATGATTAATGCATGCCTTACCATCTTTTTTTATTTCATCGCTCTTTTTCGGCGGTTCTTCGCCAGCTGCTTTATCGTTGCTTTCCTCCTCCTTTTCCTCTACCTCCTCGGTCGGCGGCGACTTAGGATCGTTCTCCTTTCCCTCGTCCTTTGATTCCTCAACAGGCTGAATTACCTCTGCGGCCGTTTCCCGTCCCGGAGTCAATTTAGCCTTCTTAGCAGGAGAATCCAGATTTTCACCTGATTTCCTTTTGCCTGCAGCAGGGGATGAAGCCTTTCCCTGAATCTTCTCCTCATCCACAGCAATCACGTTCTCCTGTTGCTCCAGAGTGGCCATTGTACAAACTAGTTTGTCGCAACTGAAAAATAAACAAGTGACTGAATTAGCACCACAACAATTACTTTTAAATTTAGTCCGAATCACATAAAATATTGGAAGCACGATAAAGCAAAACCAAATCGAAAAATGAATGTGATAGATTGGTTCAAAAATCAATTTAAAAACTCACTTTATAAAACTTGAAACAACAAAATTAAGCCTTTAATTAAATGCCGGGTTTTCCAACTTAATTGTTGTCAAACTGTGCCGTAATTAAATTGAGGATTAAAACTGATAGTGAAAATCAAATCTGATCAGATAGTTCCGTTTTGAAGTTGCTTGTAAGAGGAGTAAAAGGAATGCAGAAAACGTCAGTCAAGCTCGAACTAAAAAGACAAAATGACTGTTTTCATGGTTTAGTTCAATGAGTCCAACCAATTCAAGCGCAAATCAAACCAAGCAAATGGGAATAGAATAGAATCAAATGCAAAGATGAAAAATGCAAACTGCAAGAGTGCCGCCGGTGCAGTGTGTGTGTGCAGTGCAGTAGAAGTGCCGCCGTCGTCGTCGCCGTGCCAAGTTCAATGCAATAAGATTCGAGAGAGTCGACCGACCTCGACAAAAGGCAAAGCAGAGTAAGTAACACAAAAATGTAAAACAGAATGAGATTCGATTCGATTGCTGGATAGAGGTAGAGTAGATACATATATGACAATATGACATGAGGCAGTTCAAATCAGATTCAGTTTGGCTTTCAGTTCTGTTTTGTGTCGTCGTGTCGTGCGGTGAATCTGTAGTGAAGGGAGGAGTGCAGAAGAATGGTCGAAACGTTGAGTCGGTTCCCGCTTCTCCTCGTCCTCTCATCCTCTGTATCTTTGACCCGGTCGGTATAGGATGCTTAATACATAGGCAGATAATGCGTGAATGAACAACAACTACAATTGGACTGCCTGCTTTGCTTTGCTTGGAAATTTTGAACTTGGACTTCGGACTCCGATCGGACCGAAGCACGACATTACAGATGAATATTGATGAAGATGAAGAAGTGAATTCGAACTCGAAGTCGAACTGTTATGTTTGTTGTTCACTATTGCTGTGAACGAATATGTATGAGCGAAAGGAAACATTTGGAAACAATACATACTTAAGTATGTCAAAATACAAATTCGCATGGCGTTTATGTATCTGCTGCTTCAATATCAAAATCAATTCGTCAATTCCATATCTGCGTCGTACGATCCTCCTTAAAATTTAACTGGTAAAAAATAAGGAATCGTTGAATTAATATGTTGAACATTATGATTTAAAATGGTGCGACATTTCTTATTCTGTTTCGGATGTTAGGTTACAATTACAAAAATGGATTAGATGCCACAGTCACATTATGTCTTTGGAAAAGTCTGGATAAAGTACATGCATATTATGCTCAATGTAATTGTTGAATTGATTGTATTGCAGAGAATTAAAAATCTTCGACCAAATAATCCAAAAAGGACAATTTCGACTGCGAATATTACCTTTTTTTATTTTTCAATAATCCATAGTCCATACATGTACAATAATATGGCACGACGGTTTTGTTTCTTACACAATGGCTTATTGGCTACAGGAAAGGATTAAAACCTTCAATTGATTTAATGGTAAAAGAAATATGACTAAAACAAAAACTACGTACCAATTTAAATGTTAAATGGTTTATCCACGTGTAGTGTATGATAATGTCTTGCTTTGAAACTGAAACCGTAAAGAAATAACTTGATGATGAATCCTAAACGATTTTCTTCGTTCATAATATTTTGTGCCATTCAGCCTGAGCCTCACCTAAACATACAAAAGTAATATTTGACAAACTATACGCTTTTTAACTAAGAAACAACACTTGCATTCCGAAAACTTTCGATTGCATAGCCCGGTGAAGTGATAATGTTATCGTCTATCGCCTCTCCTTTGACATCTTATTTCATTCCCGAGTTTTCGCAATGAAGTGAAGTATGGGAATTAGCAAATACATGCAATCCGCTCAACATAAGATAAAAGTAAAGGAACATAAATTTTTAAAAGGTTTATCATTTAAGTCTTTCTAAGTATGCATCGGTTTAGCTATAAATGAGCTAAGATTCTTAAACTTAAAATCAAATTAGCATTCCATGATCATGATGCAATCTTATGACGAACATTAATAATAATGATGGATCCGTGACAAAATTCGTTCTTTCTTCCTTAGAGTTTTGCTGTTTCCTTGTAACGTTCTTAAGCTATGGTTTTTTATCCATTTTGGTTGTTTGGTTGGTTACATCATCATGTACAATTAATTTCCTTAACTGATGCCGGCATTCCTAAAGTTTTATTTTGTTTCTATTTTAAATGCACAATGCTGTCTTTCAGACTATGTATGATTTGATTTCTTGATCCTACTCACTGATTATCCTTTTTTCATTACAAGCTAATTTTTTTCACGAATGAACATATCGTTTAGGTATCTGCTCGGCAGTAAATAGTAGAGAATATCTGTTGTTTTGCACAAAATACGTTTGCCACATGGCAAACGAGTTACCCCTTTTAATTTAACCTAAAGAAAGCTACGTAAGTTATAACTCGACATTCGACACCTATTTTTTGGCTTTTCCGTTGCTTAAATAATTCATTTTTTTCACAACCACCCACCAACCATTCTTATCAAATTTTTATACATTTCCTATTTGACTAGGTAATTTAGACTAGCTATATTAATAACAATAACAATGTTATAATTCCTACTCCTTTTTAGCCCGAAGCTCCAACCAGGGAGAGGGACTGATTAAGAAATAATTAATTTTTTGTTAGTTTAGTTAGATGCACTTGATTTGCATAATATATTACATTCTTTTGCTTTATAGCTTTTGTTGTAGGCATTTTTTGTAACATAAAAGCGGAAATGGGAGCACAAAAATCCTTTTTCCGCAGGATGAGAGCGTTGAACAAATGTATTGCATTGATTTTTCATGTTGTTTGTTTTAGTTAATATGAGTCATAAAAATTATTATGTAATGGTTATTTTATTACGTACTTTTTGAGTCTAAAAATCATTTAAATAATTTTATGCTCTACATAAAATCATTTTTTAAGTACACCAGTCCTGTCATTTTTCTTCTTCATTAAGATGTCGGGATAAAATTATGAGTTAATTTTTTCCTGTGTCTGAGAAATATATACCAGTCGAAATTATCTTTTTGCTTCCATAATATGTAAATGTGCTTTTTTATTTGCGCGTTTCATGTGAGTGTGGAGAAGGTTGTGCATGTTTTGTGCTCGTTTTCGTAGAGGGTGCTCTCTTTCAAAGTTTTAGTCCCTGAATGAGTCCGGTGTTTGGAGAGGGCTCCTTCACCAAATGTCGTATTTCCTGGAATTTTGGATTCTCCTTATCCCCTAACATTTTGAATATTACGGTTTCACTTGTGGTGACGAAGCAGCCAATTTGGCGAAGGCGCTATCAAAAAGAAATACAAAAGTGTTCATATTACAAAAATTATAATTCACTTTCATCACACTTATTTTTGCTTACTTCAATTGCAAGAAACCGATCCGCAGCATTCCTAGAAGTACTTGCATCCGCAATTATATGAACTTTTAGATTCCTTGCGAGAAGTTCGATGGCAGTTTGCTCCACGCATATATGTGTCTGCAAAAGATATCAAACCATTAATGACATCTCTAATTCCACTAAATAACATATCTTTGATTTAAAAAGCCTTACCTCTATCCCAAACAGACAAATGCTTTCCAACACGCCATCACAGATAGTATGAATAAGTCTATCAACTTCTGGTGTGATCATGCTAAACCTTGTCTTAGGAATCACGATAAGGGCCTTGCTAATATCAATGTCTGCTACCGTCTTTCCTAATTGTCTGGGATATTGCTCTGTTACAATTAAAGGAATACCCAATACTTTTGACACCTCCACCTGAAAAATAAACATAAGATACTAAATTGTTAATATGCACCTTATTTTCTATTCAAAACTACCGTAATATTTATTTCAGTTCCAACAGTTGATCGACCGTAAATTTTGTTTCACTTGACCCCATCTTTCATGGAATCCATATTTACTTACTTATGTACCTAGATTTTCATGTGCTTCTAAATCCTGCAGATGAAAGAATCATTAAAGCCGGGATAAGGTTACAAATCTGAGTTTCAATCCCTTTAAGATTCGTCGTTTCGTAAAAAAATAAAGTTCAATGAAGCGTAGGATACATTAACGTTCCGGGTGATCCCATGCAAAAAAATCCTTGAGAAAATGTTATTGTGAAAGTCACGTTCTTTTTTGCGAAAAAGGAAATTTAATTTGATACTCATTCATTCATAAAAACGAATTTCTGTGAAGTGAAGGAAAACGCTAACACAATTGACTTTAGTTTTAGTACCTTGCCTCAACTGCTCGCCCTCGAGTAGAAGCCTTCTCATATTTCCAACCTTCACCGAAATGAATGCTAAAGTGTTTTGCCAAAGTGAGCACAACATTTAACTACTTAAGGTATATGGGATATCTTATGATAATTTAATTTTTCATGTATCTATCCCTATTATCTACCCACCCACTCTGCATGAGAAATGAGATGATACTGAGGAGAATATGCATACGAATTGCGAATGAGAGCAATAGCAATAGTTGCGCACATGCATGAGTACGTATCTGTTGAGAAAAACGAATGAAAATTGATGATGGTACGAGGAACGCATAAAATATTAATCATTATTTCTCGGAACATGTTTCGTTGTCTCAATGAGTTCCTTCAGGGAGCGTTCGAAACTTGAAAGAATGTATTACTTCCTTACTTCGAATAAATTTTGAGGAAGCGTTTTGCTCTAAGCTTATAAAAAATAAAAAAGCTTAAGTATTAAGTACGGGTGTAGGAGGTTATATATACATCTTTAGATATTGAACTACTTACACCCATAATTTAAAAAAAGAAAGAAGCGAGTGAAAGAGCCCTATTACGATTTTCCCTGTTGTGGAATGATAACGACGCGCTTTTACCTAATTTCAAGGGCATAGCATAGCCATACTAGGCCCATTTGGTCTTAAAGTGCTGGAAGAAAAAAATGAAGTACGTATTTTGTGTATCGTTTTCCTTGGTTTTATTCATGTCCTTGGGATATGAAAATTCTCTGAAGAATGGGGCATTAGTGTATTACACAAATAATTGGAAAGCTAATGCTGAAGAAAGTTTTAGGATAATTTTCACGAACACTTGAACTTCTCCAAGCGCACTTGATTCTAATCCCGAAGCAGATACGTATTGATAGAGAACAAAGTCTCAATCTGCATAAAATGAGCTGAAGTCAGACCAACGAAGAAGCTTATTAATATTAACATCGATATGGGCTTCTTAAGCAAAAATTTTAATGTTCCATTTATAATGCTACCAAAGCATATAAAATCTTGAAGAAATGTGCAGCTACTTTTTTCTTTAAAAAATGCTTAAACTAGTGCACAATGCTTAATGCATGAGAATTTTCGTTTTAGAGAATTTTTTTTTAATCGAAGCTATACATTTTGCGGTTAAGCTCCAGTTTCATGGCTTTTTATCAACATTAAAACATGACCGTACCCAATTCATTTTACACTGACGATCGACCAGAGTAGAAGAACGGAAGTATAGATTTCTTCTGAATATATCTGAAACAAAAAATTGTCTAGCTAAAGTTGCCAAGAATGCATCATCAAATTCTCTGCCGTCAACACTCTTGGAGAAAGTTCCGCATCACAATTTTTTACGGGTAGAGTAAAGCAAAAAAAAAACATGTCCGCAGTATAATGCATTCTGCGGAGGATATTTTAAATAAAAAATACGTAATCGGGTTAGAAAAAATGGTCCAATTTTAGACTCTACTACTAGAGCCACGCAATTAATACAAGAATGGGACAATTTTAAAAGAAAAAGTACTTTGTAGAGTTGGCAAAATGACAAATACATTTTTTGCATGTTGAGACTTGGTCAAGGCAATTGAAGAGAAAGAAAAAAATTTACGAACAAAAATGATTGCCAAAATGCATATTGGCTTGAGACTAGCGACTGGAAATGAATTTTTTTAAATAATTTATTTTAGAATTTATTTTGCACATCTTAAGCACTTTTAGTTGGACGACAAAACCATCTGCTATCTACAAAAGTAAAAGTTAACCCATGAAAAAAATCAATTTAAACAAAGTTAAAAATCTTTACATATGACTTTCCCTTAGCCCAGTACAAGTTTTAGAACTTCCTCAGACAAAACCGAGTCTCAAGACCAGGGAACAGTACTTATTCCCTCCTCAATATAAAAGAACATTTAAATAGACATGTCAAGTTGAGTCCCTGCTAGCAAGCCATTCACTGGATCCCAATAG
Source organism: Seira musarum (assembly GCA_027743895.1). NCBI lineage: Eukaryota > Metazoa > Arthropoda > Collembola > Entomobryomorpha > Entomobryidae > Seira > Seira musarum. The sequence continues at coordinate 20,801 of JAHZMX010002122.1, read as the reverse complement.
TGTTTACGTCAAGAGGAAGACGAAAAACAATGGGATGAACGTTTCAGTGTCATTTCTAACGGTTCATATATTTCCCTTCAATTTTAGCAGCAGTTCTGATTACCCCAGCAAAATTGGATTGTAGTGTTGGTATTCCTTCGAGTCCTGCATTTTGATGGGAAACTGAAATAGTAAACTCTTTTGTTCTATACATTCTTCCTCATTCCTCCACAATTCTTCTAATCAGTTCACATCATGGGTTCCTTTAGTTTTGGCTTCTTATCCTATTCCCATCCCATTACCTATTTTAAATGAAATTATTTCCATTCCCAACTGAGCCATACTCTCCAAAAATAGGGAGTCTGAACTGAATGAATGAATTATTTTTCTGAACATTTCCTCTCCCACTTCTGATTAGTTTTTTATTCTCCTGGTGGACAGGAAGGAACAGGCTATTTTTTCGCAGAGAATACTACATAGTTAGACTCCCTTTTTCGGAATAATATTTCCCCTTCTCACTTTATGACTGGCAGAGGAACTTATTATTATCTGAGGGAAGCTGTCCGTGCGGAATTTTAAGCAGGGCAAAGGGAAGAAGATAAGCAGTCTCAATTTGTTTGTGCAGCCAACTCTCCTACTCCTACTTCTCCAGTCAGGTTTGGTTGACTCATATGCCTGAAAAGTTACATAGGTAATCCTATATATTATATCCTGGCAAAGTCTTGCTTTCTCCCGCGTCCCGTGTCGTGCTTTAGAAGCGCGAAGGACCTTACCAGAAGTTGAAAGGCTATGTATATAACCTAAAAGAATCAGAGATCTGGTGAGTAATTTGGGAAAATGGAATTTCTCCTCGAGCTAGGTTATTATCTCGAGAGACGACATACACTAAAACAGTGTACCCAATTTTCCCATTTGTTTATGTAATGCGATACATTACACTGAAAAAAATTTGCTTTGTTAAGTCGGAAACTGTAAAAATTCGAAATTCTGCGTCAAATGTAAAGAAGGGGCTATAGATTCGATGAGACTTTCTCATATTGGTCCCATGGAATTTCTTCAAAGGACAAATTCTTTCGGAACTTACCCGACATTCAAAATGGAGAGATTTTTTCTTTCCAGAGATAAACGAAAAACAAAGATGCGAATGGATGCGATTTTTTGTTATAGGAATAAAGTAAGTCAAGTAGCGATACATAAATGGAAAGGAAAAGATTATTATTAAATAAAAATGTAAACCTGTTATTCTGTAAAAATTCGAAATTCTGCGTCAAATGTAAAGAAGGGGCTATAGATTCGATGAGACTTTCTCATATTGGTCCCATGGTCCCATGGAATTTCTTCAAAGGATAAATTCTTTCGGAACCTACCCGACATTCAAAATGGAGAGATTTTTACTTTCCAGAGATAAACAAAAAACAGAGATGCGAATGGATGCGATTTTGTGAAATAGGAATAAAGTAAGTCAAGTAGCGATACATAAATGGAAAGGAAAAGATTATTATTAAATAAAAATGTAAACCTGTTATATCGTATTTTTGTGTGGAGAATCCCCCCAAAATCTCGTTTATTCGTCGGAGAATGCATTTGTTTTAAAAATATATAAATGCTCTCAATTAAATTAAGCTCACTTTCCAAAAAAACTCAGCAATTGCAATCTCCTAAAAGCCTTTTTTCCACTCTTGTATAAAACCTGTTCCATTTTCATTTCACCCTCGTATTTTCTTGCCCCGCACTTGGCGCTTCTCGATAAAGTCGCTGATAAAAAAGTCAATTTAGCGGAAGAGATTTTTCTCCAAATGAAGATGTGGAATGGGTTGTTTTATCCTTGCATTTTATCTTTGTTTCTGAGTATCACATTTTTACGAGTCCCCCAGAAAAGTAGTTAAAAATCATAAGTGTGCAAAGGAGAAGGAGAAAAAAAGTTTACTCAAAAATCTACTTATCCAAGAATACTTTACTAATAATACAAAAACATTTCTTTTGAAAAGCAGAGATTATGCATGCACTTTCTTCACAAACATGTACACAGTTCTTGTTTTTGACAAAAGTCATAGTATTGCATTGTTACGAAGTCAGTTTTAACAATGCTTTCAGGAATATAGTCTTTGAAGGAAAGGTTTTATTGAACTATATATACAAATAAGTTTAATTTATTTTAGAGTATTATGTTCACCACGGATAAAAACCCAGTTGTATTTAAATGGAGATTAATTAAATAAACCAAAAGTTTAAATTACCTATTTGGGCGAATAAGTGCTTCTTTCTCTGAGAGAAAGTTAGTTCCGAAATGGTTATTTTACGAGAAACAGATTTTTTTTATATATTGCTTTGCTATTCCCTCGGATTCAGAAATAAATTGACCAAATAACTTGACTGATTTTGTTGAGCCCAACTGGCTTTTTAGAATGGGTAAACACGCAATTTAAAAGCAGAAATGTAAAGTATCTCGCAAACGAAAATTTATTCAATCTCTTTGCGATGTTGATATTTTATGGGAATTTCTGTGTGTGGTTATGTAGCTCTGGTTCAGTTCTCTCAGGAAAGCTTGTTATTTTTTGAGTGTTCCTCAGCCTATACTGATGTAGGCATTTGATTGTGTCAATAAAACCAGCAATAAAGAGTGCCTTCATTTTCCAGAAGTTTAATGCAATTTCGATGTCGAATTGTTGGCCAAATCACATAAGAAAACAAAGAAAGAATTGACTAAACAAAACGTTGGGTTAAATAGACCCGGAAATTATATTAGACGAGTTGATCTCTCCATGCAGCAGTAAAAGGCAATCAAATATGCCTTTATGGTTTATTGTTTCGCTAACAAGAATTCTGGCAATTTTATTTTACACAAGGCGTCCGGCAAGCACCTGTTTCCGAATAGACTGTGCGAGAATTATTTTTTATGCGCTCTGATTAGATGTTTTAAAGGAATTTTAATGAGCGAACAGTCCCACTTTTTTATATTCCATGCACCAAGATAAAATCTTAGGCTTTATTGGGGGAAAATGATAAATGAGGGTGGTGTGCTAGAACGAGACGGAATTTTGCAAAAGTGTGCACTGACTTTACAACATGCAAGCAGGTCTTACAAACCTTCTGTCATGCTGATTGTTGGAAAGTGGATCGCCGCACGGATTTTACTGGGAGATCAAAAGTAAGAAGCAAACATACTCAATTGATAAAACTCCGTGGTACTCATGCAAATAAATACAACTTCTGATTACCGAACTAGAAGGTGGCCTGAATACACTCACGGAGGAAATTCATCAGGTTGCATTTTTCTAACTCTTTAATTTTATTAGACTGACATGTTAGTGGAGCTGCAGCACAATTAATCAAAACTCCAGCTGTGCTACAAACGGAACTTTATGGTATTTGGTGTGCTCCGTTTCCTTCTTGATGAGGAGCGTAGTATGCAGAGAAAGTTTTTTGCTTAATTGACACGCAAATCCTTAAACCGAAAACCTTTCTAAGCCAGAAAGAAAAGGGTGAAGGAAGACATGCATTTTAGTTCTCGAGGATTATCGAAGGACTAGAATAATATTTTCCTTATGCAAATTTTCAAAGCCTGATTAATGCAAATAGGCTAGAAATGAAAAGGTAAATCGTGTTCAATGTTTATTGTTGCGAGTAATGATATAGTAAAAATATTTACATTTCACATTTCATTAATCCACCTGGGAGTTTTAAATAAATATGTTAGCTTTTTTCCGAAACGAAACAATTTTACAAAACGAGCCACATCTCCAGGTACGAACATAAAGTTTTATTAACATTATTTCTCGCTTTGATTGTAAATATGCCAAGAGAGAAGCATAGTGTTTCTTTTTTATTATGGGCTCGTTCTTTTTCCTAACATTTTAAATGCGGACGCTCGTCTGTATAACCAAAGTCGACGGTACAGAAATAGGCAAAGAATATCAACTGCTCAATGTCACATGTGACAATGATGCCCTGTGAATAATCAGTTGTTCCATCGTTTGTGCAATAAATGACTTGATTATAATTTGCTAAGCAGTGGACACTATCACATGAAATGTACGGCATCGACCCGTTCTATAATCAGCAGTGATGTATTTCAACGCATAACTCACTAGCGCAGCTAATTTTAGTCTGTATTAAACTTCAGCTCATTAACATATATGCAAAACATCACTTGTTTTATTTTACGACCGTAGCTAACAAGATAACATGAACAATACACGTTGGAATAAGTCTTAGATATTCAGCCCTGGACAGAATCTCGCTTTCCCAAAACTGAAAGGCTGGAGTAATGCCCACAATTTTGTTGCATTTGCAAGAGACAATCAGACTGAAGTATTGCACCATAATATGTGTTTCTTACACATTAATACTTTCAAAAGCTTTTACAATGATGTTTCACATCACAAAATGTGCAAGGTAAGACTTGGACACCGTTACGTATAAATTATTTCGTTTATGAAAGAAAAACTGGTTCAACTTACCATTTTTCTGGCGACAGTCACAACTTCGTCAAAATGCAGCATTGCAGGTCGAAATTTCTCCTGCATGTCGCACATGAAGAAAGCTGTACGACTTGGGTTGAGCAATCCTAAATCTTTGAGTGGTGGGGCCATTTTACCTCCAAATGTACTTTACCAAGTTGATAGATTCTAGTCGTTAAAAAATTTCTTACTGATGAGTGGCACTATTTGGATTATTTAATTACTAATTTTGGATCACGTTTTATTGAAATCACAGTCTAGGGGAATGTATCAAATGCGCCTTTTATGTTGTTTAAAACTTCAATCCTTTCTTTCTGCAATTAATTTATTGTAAATAAAGCAAAATTTTATAAAAATCACAGACTGTGACTGCACAAAATCTATGTCCGGAAAATTCTATTCTTTCTTATAGTCCATACTCGTGACTTGCAAAATATCCCTCCAGAATTTTGCTAAAAAACCTGGAAAAGTGAAAAACAAAAATTATTAATGATCTATTTCACCTTGCTTTCTCCAAATATTGCTAAGAATTTCCGAGGTACCCTGGCAAAGACGAACACCAGTAAATGATTAAAAGATGCCAAACCAAGCAGTACTGCTTTTCCTCCTTCTTGTCAGGGAAATACAATCAAATCAGCCAAGCAAATTCTTCCCCAATTAATTTTTCCACTCAAGGTAAGGAGTAAGGGTCTGTTACGATGAGAATTCGATCAAGCAATAGAAAGTGATTTGATTAAGGTAAACTTCTCTACTCGGATCGAATGGGAAAAGAGAAACAATTCAGGAAAGTATGGAATAAAACTCTTTTCATAAGCGAACAAAGTTGTTATGCAATTATGAGGAAGTAGCTGGCAATGCTAAATGCAAAAATTGCAAAGGCAATGATTTAAAAGAGAAAGTTTAGTCTGCCAAAAGTTGCTGATCGGACGGACAGACAAATGGATTTCATTATGAGCTTTTCCAGTTGCATTGTTAACACGATTTTACTCTTTCCATTAAGTAACACAGAAAATGGAGAAGGTGGTGTATGAAAAATCCTTTTGCATTCCATTTCTTCAGTGACTGTATTGTATTGTGCATTAACAACACCCGCGTCCGTACAATAGAGCATCTGAAAAAGTATTCGCTCAAGGTCACTCTTGAATTGAATACCCCTTAGAATTTGCCTTTACAGTTTATCAAAATGTCTGAAGTAGAAATTCACATAGATGTATAATGCAGAAAAAACTGCATTTGTTTCTCCCTTTACTTTTTACTTATTTTTAGGATCATATCTCTAGGAATGAGCGAGTCTTAATTGATCAACTTTATTCCAACTCAATCAGTATAGATTATAGATTGATATTTTCCACTTGAAAAATAGTAGAAAAGCCAATTCTAGGTCGAGTCGTTCGCTCTTCAATCCTAATTTCGAATTTTCTACCAAACCAAGTGTAGGTAAGCGCTTTTCAAGTAGGGATGAACATGATCGACACCGACATTTCTATTCCATCGAATTCTCGTTCCTTTCTATTCAATCCGTAAGATCTCGTTTTACACTTCCAGTGTTATTTCTATGACTTAATCAAGTACGGACAAAGTTGATTCAAGAATGAATGAGAATGGTAATTTCAATAACTTCCGAAACGAGATACATGATGCTCGATTGTTAATAGCTCAAGTAAAAGTAAGTAGCAAATGCTGACATGCATGAATTCAGAAAGTGAGTGAGCAATTGCTTTTGCTTTGTATCATACTCTATGATCTAGACATGAAATCACTGCATTTAGACTTTGGACAGCTCTCATCAGACTCAGACTACCTAATTTGCAAATTAGAGGAACGGAAACATCACTTTGCCATCACCTATTTGGCTTTCGTGGAAATAACTTATTTGTTACAAGTTGCTGAATGTTCTGCGAAGGTGAAAAATAGTGGATTGAAGTATACGTACTTATATTTGATTACGATCTGCGCAACGTTCTGCCCAAAAATATTGAAAAAGAATGTTTTGCTAAAACGTTCAACGGGCACTCAATGTCATCCAAAAAACGTATTTTGGGATTTTTCCATTCCAATTTTTGTTGAAGCAAACAAATCAATGTTCACTCATTCACTCATCGTCAGTGAACAGAAAATCAATGCTCTTGTACCATGCAAGTCTATCACAATTACCTTTATCATGCCTTTCTGAAATCAAGAAGGAGGAATTCACGAATGCATAAATCTCAGGTGATTGGAGAAATGGTTTAATATTGTTTAACTCAAGCAAAGGTAGTTATTACGGGAGTTCTTGGGTTCCATAAAAATAAAACCAAAAAAAAATATGATTTTACCTTGCCTTAGGTGAAGGCGATGCACTTTTTTCCGTATTATTGCTTCGGGTGAAGAAGTCAGAGGCAAAATTTCGAACCGGAAAGGTAGCCAGACGAACCTCAATAAATAATTTGTTAGTACAAGTACTGGTAGAAGAAGAAGTAGTACGTGTACACCTTTTCAAACTTTTTATTTATCACAACCAACCTGTCTATTTATTATTATTTCACACCTCGTTTCTCTCTCTCTCTCTTTCCTGTGAAACATGAGCAAAAAGTAATAATCCTTATTCCAGGAAGAAGAGGAAGAAATGAGGAAAGTTGTAAAAAAGCTATAATTCCTTTCTCTCTTTGCTTTCACCTATTTTAAAAGCCACTAGGAAAACTGGAAAAGCCAGAGGGGGGAAATATCCTTATTTACTAAAAAATACAGAAGAAAATGGTGTATATAAAAATAGATGTTGTGCACATAGTATTGAGATGTAAGTGCGGTCTAGTCTGGCCTGGCCTATGGTCTTGATGTACTTACCCGTGATCGTGTGACGATGATGATGATGATGCTGTGAAGAAGAAAAAAAGGACCCTTGCTACCACTACTTTTCATTCGGCTTGAGACCATGCCTTCACACAGTTGCACTCACACTCACATGACGTGTGTGTGCATATAACAGGCCAGGAAAGGTTTATACGGAAGAATGTGCTTTCCCTGGAAATGGTGATAATGATGCATCCATCTAAATAACCCATTTGATACATTTTTTTCCAGTGGAAAGAAAGTAGATACGTTTAACCAAACGAAGGGAAGCCACAGTCATAGTAATGGAATGCATACATACGCCTCTGGTTCACTAGCTGAAGAATAAGCATGAAATTGAGATTGTCATCGGAGAAAGGTACAATGGCGGTAGAAGCCGAGGAAACAAGGTTTGATAGAGGCTTCCCATAATCCAAGCAATATTCTTTCTGTCTTGAGCTGACTGACTGAGGGAACTGAAGGCATAAGGTTTTGGTAAGAAGAGCACTTGTGCTTCTGCTACTAGTACATGCAAGTGAGTTCTCAGATGAGGTCCTTGGAAAATTAAATTTTTTGTTGCTATCGGGTATCAAGATGCAACCAAGAAAAGGAAAATAAGGTTAAGGTTGTGTAGGTGGAATGTAGGCAAGAAGACAAGTAAAAAAGTTTCTTTTCTTGTGGGGTAGTTCGAGGCTGACTGGTGGTGTCGTGGCCGAGAGGACGGAAGAAAGGAGAAAAATTACATTAAACTTATACATTTACGTTGGATTAGAGTAATGCAATAAAAAGAAGTTTTTTTTGTCGGCTGCTGCTTTTCTTGCATATATAGACTTTCTCTGCAGGCACATAAAACCATGCGGGACAAAGAAGGACATAGTAGAAAGCTATATACATGCCTTTGTAAAACGTACATATTATGATACATTTATGTCATTGAGAAGTTCTTGGAGAAGCTTATGTAAGGGATTGGTCTGGTGAAAGCAGGAAGAGTTGAGGCAGAATGAGCACGATACAACAAAAAAGTTGACTGTTTTGTTCACCCTTTCTCTCCTTGGGCTTAGTTTTTCTGGGATATGCCTGCTTGTTGGCAACTTATGCAATGGAATGTAATGTAACGCTCGGTGAACTAGCTTATTTTCCAATTAGGTATTTTTTGGCTACAGGCCAGGCAGACAGCTTAGTCATATCATCACAGTTGAGAAGTAAGCGAAGTAATAGTCAACAGTTTTGAGATCAGTTCAGTGCTAGAGGAAACAGTTTGAGTTTGAGGAAAAATATCAACAATCGACGAAAGAAAAGTATCGAGAAGTAGTTAGGGGAATGGCCGCGAGAGATTCCTCTATGCATAGTTTTACGAATAAAACCACGTCTTGCTCGCAATTCTTAGAACCCCCTGAATCACGAGTTGGACCAATGATTATGATTGTGCGATGAAATCTCAGGACGAATTAGGTAATGTGGATTTCATGTCTGGACGAAGTCATACTCAGGGTCCTTCCTAGAATCCTCGCAGACGACTTCATCCGGATGACATGATTGTCTACGTTCAGTTGGTTCAGTACGATTCAACTAATGCATCTTTTGTCAGACGCAAAGAATGAATTATTAAAAAGGCTAAGAGGTTCGCAGCGGTATAGCGGCGCCTCCCATCAAAGCTTTAAGGCTGAAAAGACTTGTTTTCTTTCAACATCATGAATATCATGATGATACAATCACACTGGATGATAACAGCTTTATGATGTTGTACATTCAATACGTAATGATGCCATGCAAAAATGAAACTTCATTCTAAATTCTCACAATCTAAGAAGCAAAAGATTTGAGTAGAAGAAAAGAAATGATTTGTATGCGATGAGCGGTTTCGCATAAAGGACAAAACCATTAATGATGGGCACTAATGACATTAGCATTTCTTGGAAGTTGAAATTGGAACCGAAATGAGGAAAAAATTCTTTGTGGTTTTGCTCAAATGAAGCCGTATTCCTTTAATGATGGGCACTAATGACATTAGCATTTCTTGGAAGTTGAAATTGGAACCGAAATGAGGAAAAAATTCTTTGTGGTTTTGCTCAAATGAAGCCGTATGATGATGATGATGCGACAGGGTAAAGTTACAGTAATTTCATTTTTTGCTTGCCTAGCGATGACGAATGTCTTTCTTGTTTCTATCAACCGTTTGAAAATGATAATGGATGGAGACTGGAAACGTGCTCGGAATTAGAAAACGAATATTTTTTTAAAGATGAAACATTTTAAGGGCCAGGGCCACTGTACATTTTGGGAATTGTGTCCGAAATCCGAAACTGCTCCAACAGGCACATAGTAAACTATATTTTTGCTAGTCAGCATTGCATAATATGTGTGAAAATTATCTTTGCAAGACGTTTTGTTAGATAGTGCAGAAACGTTTTAGTTGGGAACAGTACTGTGAAAGAATTCTTGTGCTTAGCCTTCTAACGTAAGTGCATATTGTTCAGAAAAATAATTTAGTTCTTTAATGAAAATAGTTTTCTTCCAAAATACAATTAAATTGAAGCTGTGATATTAACTGTAACCCACTAACCTTTTTTAATAAAACCGACAACCAATATATTGTAAAAATGGTTACACAATTTGTTTCAATCAGCTTTCTTTTTTTTGCTGGTCAGCATTGCATAATATGTGTGAAAATTATCTTTGCAAGACGTTTTGTTAGATAGTGCAGAAACGTTTTAGTTGGGAACAGTACTGTGAAAGAATTCCTGTGCTTAGCCTTCTAACGTTAGTGCATATTGTTCAGAAAAATAATGTAGTTCTTTGATGAAAATAGTTTTCTTCCAAAATACAATTAAATTGAAGCTGTGATATTAACTGTAACCCACTAGCATTTTTTAATAAAACCGACAACCAATATATTGTAAAAATGGTTACACAATTTGTTTCAATCAGCTTTCTTTCGATTCAACAATCCAACCTATGTTCCCCTTTGTTCATGGCCGTTTCTTCGCCATCCTAAACCATGTCAAATATAAAAAAGTCCAAGGAAATTAGGTATGTGTTGTGCAGAATCGATTGTCATAAATCACATTATCAATCATCCTTCCCTTTTCTTCTGTCAACAAATACCCCAAACCGTATAAACTGAAATTTTCTGTATATTTATTGCGAGTACAACCTAAGCATATATCTATATGAATTGAATTGTACAAGAAAACTAATACAATGCCCTAATATAAAGCATACTTACACCGCTTTGGCTTTTCCAGGATTTGTCCTTCATTGGCAAACAGAAAGCAATATGGCTTTGTGGATTTTCTCTGTGGCTACAACTACAACACGCTCTCACAATGAACTGATTGTGAGCTAATTCAATCCCCATACGATACCCTTGTGAAATTGCAGTTATATTTATAGGAACAGAAATTTCTCAAAACTTTTCAACCAAGTAAGCTTTTAGTCCACATTTCGATTTGACTTCGACATCAACATCAGTTGCGATGCACTTTTAGTTACAATCAGACTCGAATCTCTTATGATTTGAGTGAGGGAAGTTGGGTGGATATTAAACATTACATATTTCTCTTGGAAGTTAACTTTACTTTTTTTGCTCATTTCATTTCACAGCTGTCTATCTCTTAACCACATCGTATCTGAATCCTCAAGTATTTTATACGAATTCCACTTTTTTTGTGATTATCTCCAAATAAATGCCGCAAACTCAGTTCCTATTTTTCAGTTCAACACTGCATTGGGCTAAAATCATACCAGCCATCGAATCATAGTATATAGAGACTCATGATTTCATCCATCATCTTTTTTTTAGTTTGTGCTCATCCATCCATCATCCGTCCAAACAAAAACTTTCACAGAATCTAATTTTCCAAGTATGTGGGTAGGTATAAGTATGTATCTTATATACATATCTTCTAAGATATTAACCAATCCAACAGAGGCTCTATCTAATTTATTACTTGAGTTGAGTTTTAGTTTGGCCAGAATTATGCAATAAAAAACTTTCCTATCCAAAATGGCAACAGCCTTGCCACCTTCGCCATATTTTGCAGAGAAAGTTCTCAAAATATGCGCATATACATAAATACTCCTAAAGCTTCTAGCGCGAAAAGTATTAGATCATCGAATCACTATCCCTGCAAAAACACCGCGTTTGTATATCCTATTGTTTTATTATATTTTTTTACTCCCAAGTGAATTAAACAGAAAACTCTCTCCAGAGCTTTTTATTGTGGTCTTTTTAATAAGGTGGTGACTACCATCACAATTGTACATTCATCCACATTCAACCTATCATTCGAATATCCCAAGGTATTCCTGTATTTGCTCAGCTTTCTCAAAAAAGCTTTGCCTGGTGGAGCTAAAACCAAAATCTTTTGCGTAGTCAAGCTTGGGATAGAACCACGTCAAAACACTACATCCGTCCGGGAAAACCTACATCAAACAAAAAAAAACACGCGTCTTTCTTTTATTGTTTGCTTTTAGGCTTATCATGATCAGTCTGCAGTTTTATTTTTATTTGTACAGGAGCGCGACCATAACATAAAGGTAGCTCCATTATAATATGAGAAAATGCAGGAATTCCACAATCCAGTAAAAATATTTTAGCATAATTAAGTAACTGTGATTCCCTAATCAGAATTCAGTTGGGCAGTTTAGTTGTCACTTTGTAGAAATCTCAAACATTAGCAAGTCAATGACATCGTAAACGCTTTTTACGTCATTCGATTTCGTAATTTTTTTGTCTCTTTTCTTCTTCCTTTTCAATTAAAATGCNCACGCGTCTTTCTTTTATTGTTTGCTTTTAGGCTTATCATGATCAGTCTGCAGTTTTATTTTTATTTGTACAGGAGCGCGACCATAACATAAAGGTAGCTCAATTATAATATGAAAAAATGCAGGAATTCCACAATCCAGTAAAAATATTTTAGCATAATTTAGTAACTGTGATCCCCTAATCAGAATTCAGTTGGGCAGTTTAGTTGTCACTTTGTAGAAATCTCAAACATTAGCAAGTCAATGACATCGTAAACGCTTTTTACGTCATTCGATTTCGTAATTTTTTTGTCTCTTTTCTTCTTCCTTTTCAATTAAAATGCGCAGTAATTGGGGGAAATTGCGATGTCTTTAGAAGTTATCGGGAAATGAAAACTATTTTTGTAAAATAAATCCTAATTTTCTCTAGAGACGGACGTCAAGAGCCTGGCGTAATCAAGATTATTATGATTTGGATGAAAAAGAAGATGTTCAAATGTTTGAGCAAACTGAATAATTAATTTGTCCATGAATACATCATCCTCTTGACATGATCTGATTAATTTTGCATGAAAGAAAAAAATTCTTGAGCAAACTGTTTTCTTTTCACTTTCCATCCTCCTAACATGTAGATGAAAAGTCTGAAAGTTTTCTCGCTATCAAAGAACCTACGCGTATTTCTTATGACAGGCTAAGTAAAGAATTTAAGTCTTGATACATCACTTTCCTACAACAAAAAGAAATAATAACTTTTTATTGGCGTTCTTGAACTGTTGAATTTCTTTTTCCAGGAAGAAAAAAAAACTTCGCTTATTGTTCATTGACTTTCCCAGTCCAAAAACTCAAAGTTACAAAAGGTCTTGTCTGCCTCTGCCTACAATTTTCCTTATTGCACAATAAAAGAATTCTTTCAACGTTTTTAAACATAAAACATGTAAATGAAAAATTAAGAAGACGAGGATTAAGCAAGCAGCAGTTCGGCACGAAGAATGAAAAGGGATTGTTATTATTATTTAGTAACTGCAATGTGATTTTGAACCCTTTCGCGTGGGAGTTGCGAGGAGGAAGTTGAACCGGAAATGAAATATAATAGGCTTTATTTTTTAGCCAGTTTCTCCCTTCATCCTAACTATACGGGAAAGTACTATAATTTTACACTCCCAAAGGTCCAAATATACTTGCTACACGATACGACATGTCACGAGTTTATGATTTCCACAGGGAGTTCATGTAAATAACCAAACTTTGCAGTATTTATTGTTACCTTTTGATTTTAACAAACCAATGCAATTCATAAAACGAAATGACCTACTTGTGCATACCTACCCTTATGTAAAAGAGAAAAAAACATAAACGGTACTAACTCTAATTTGAGGTTCATTTCGTTCTTTTCTTAAGCTTTATTGTAACTGGAACTGTGAATAAATTAATGCATACCATTTTTTGAGAGAAAAGATCAGTCTATTTAGCCCATAGAAAAGGAAGAAAGTCTATGATCGTGTTCAACTGAGAAAATTCCATTGCATTTTACTTTTGGTACGACTTTACGTACTCTCACTCTTGCTTTCTCTGTTAGCAGCTTTTCAGACTTTCTTCGTTTCAACAGTCACGCTTTTCTAGCCGCACTACATTATAGTCTTAATTTCCTGTTCGTGATTGCTCTGAGTTAAAGACAGGCCTATGCGGTGCAAATTAAGTATGCATGAATGGTTCTGACTTCCCAAACAATTGATCATTTTATTTTCTTGAGTACTTTCACCCTTGCTTTCCCGCATGAATGTTGGCCCGATCATGTTTACCAAATCGGTACTTAAGAAGCGTATGCAAAAAGTGCTGGAATGAGTCGGTGAAATGGAGTGCCACGGCAGTAGTACAAACAAAGTCACTAAAGCTGTTAGTTTTCCTCATCCGTGAAAAATAAATTTATGTGCTGTTTCGGTTGTGATTACACTTTCACTCCATGTCATATACGGGACTGATTTACTTGCCTTCTGCTGCCCTCACCATTCTTTTGGATGGTCTAAAAATCTCCAAGCTGTAATAAATCATTTGGTTTATATATAGTTTCGTTTTGGTGTATATGCAATGATGATATTTATGTGCTTTTATTATCGAAATGCAAAATGATCCTCCAGAGAAATGAAGACATTGGTTTAGCTTCGCTTTTGGCTTTTACTAGGGCGAGAAAAGAGATGACCGATGAACTGGATTACAGATTACCTCACGAAATCTTTTTGTGTCATGGGAAATTGGGATGCGATGCGATATGTAATGCGATACGATTTGCGTTCAATGTACCAACGCCTTATCCCGAAAACCACAATTTTAACTTTGAAAATCATGGGGAATGGAATGTGAACTGTAATGTAAACCTAACTGTTTATATCGCATCCCCGTTGACTTTTGATTGATTCTTTTGATAAATTAAATAATTAATAAATCCCAGTATACTATTTGCATACATTTTTCAAATTTTATAAAAAAAACTTTCTTTATCACAAATGACTCACATTTCATCAATTTGTTTGACACTTTGAGTCTTTAAAAAGACACAAGTTGATTGTCAGAGTCAGAGCCGAATCAGCCGAATTCCGAATTACGAACGCTTTGAAGATAAATAGAAGCGGGAAGAAAAAAATTCAAAACAAACCAGCGTGAGCAGAAAGTGCATAGTAACAGTTACATAAGTCATATAGTCATGGTTGCGTGAATTGAATTTCTAAGAATTCGAGTGCCGTTGTAAATGGGCGTTGTTATCATATCATCATAATATTCACCATTATATGTTTTGTTCTCCGGTCTTGCCTACTACTTTTTTTCGATACTGGATTAACTAGATAGTCGAGAAAAAAAAACAAATGATTCCATAAATGCAAATGTAGTCTAGTAGAGCGTGTGTTTTAATACAATTTGATTTGAATTTTAAAAGGTAAAGGGTTATTCGACAGTGAAGCATCTACATAATATATAACAGTTTGACTTGGAAGAATTAGCTTATCATTTGCAAAAGAGGAAGAAGATGACGGATCAAGAAACACAGACGACAAGGGGAGCCGGAGCGGGTAAGTCAGCTGGAGGCGAAGAAGGGACGACCCAACAGATTGCTAGCTGTATTCTGCAATTTCTGGATGATGAATTGAAGAATCCCACATTATGTCATCCTGATAAGAAGGACAGTTTGGAAGTTGCGATTCAATGCTTGGAAGCTGCATTTGGGATGAGCGTGAACGATTCTAATTTCTTCAAACCAAAAGTAGGCTTGGTGGACTTGCTGAGACAGTCCGAATCGAGAAGCACGGCTACCGATGAATATTCCTCATCGACATCGACTCAAACCTCTACTGCGGGAACAGCTAATCAAAGTTCCGGCACTACTTCAAGAGGCCCTGGCTTGCCCTTCGCTGGACTTTCCGTAAGTGTACTTGTGTCTAGGAATTGAATCGGAATTAATTACATATTGCAGTATTTAGTTTTAATTTGGTTTAATCTAGTGTGTTTCAATGGGTGAACCGTATGTGAAACCTCCAGAAGCGTCTGAGGAGAACAAGGCTTTAGCTAACGAAGCAAAGAACAAAGGGAACGATGCCATGAAGGATTTAAAGCTCACTGAAGCTGTGGAACTCTATACTAAGTATGTTCACAGACATGTAAAAATATCAACAAAACAACTTTAATAATATACTTTTAAAATTATGTTTGTTTTGATTTAGGGGCATCGAATTGGATGGAAATAATCCTACCATTTTCTGCAACCGTGCTGCTGCGTACATCAAGATGGAAGATTTTGAGAAAGCGATTCGGGACTGCCAAATTGCTGCTCAGCTCCAGTCTAATTACGCTCGAGCTTACGGACGAATGGGGTATTGATAATTTTTGAGTTTATAATCGAATACGCCGAAATGTATTTTTGAATCCCAATAAATGACTAATACAAATATGTCCATGTCTGTGTTTAGGATTGCGTATGCTACTCAGGGGAAGCATGTTGATGCCTTGCTTTGCTTTAACAAAGCACTTGAACATGATCCGGATAATGAGACTTATCAAAGAAATATCCGGATTTCGACCGACATGGTGATGCAAGATCTTCCGTCGTCGCACGACCAGTTTACTTCTTCTCCGAACGTATCTTCTTCCCTTTTGGCCAATTTCGGTCCAATTCTTAGCCAAATTAGAAATCAAATTGCACAAGTTCCGGAAATGCAAGAGACGTAATACGTTTTACATTTTATTTCATTCTTTATTTTATTTCATAAATACGATTAAAAAATTATCAAACGTTCCATTTTTCGACAGGATTACTAGAGTTGCGTCACTCTTGGCTTCCGGTTTAGCTCAAAGAGGTGATCCTGATAATGCTGGGGATGGAGACAGTTTGAGTGATTTGTCTCGACTGTAATTCAATGCTTACTTGCTCACACAATTTGTTGAAAGTGTTATGATCTACAAAAAGTCACTGCATTCATTTTAATTTTGATTTCTGGTCAATAGTGGGAGGGCTTTCGTGGAAATGCTGTCAAATCAAGATGAAAATGAATCTGCAAGTGCAAGTACACGTCCTGCTGAAAATGTTAGTACCGAGAACAAAGACCAGGAAAAGAATCAACCAACAATTGCTACCACTACGGATTCAGGAATGGAGGCGGGCGATGCACCCAACACCGACATAGAAAAGTCAGCAACGACAACAAAAGATGAATCTCTATGAAGGCAAATGCACCAACCTGAGAATTCAAAAAAATACCTTGTTGTTGCATCAAGCGAAAATAAGTTCCACATTTTACGTGGTATAATTTGAATAAATCTGTGTCTTTAATCTAAATTACGGGGAATTTATAAAAACGAATGATGTGGACTAAATAAACGTGAATTCATTTCAAAGCCCATTTCACATTATGTGAAATTGAATCTGCAAGTGCAAGTACACGTCCTGCTGAAAATGTTAGTACCGAGAACAAAGACCAGGAAAAGAATCAACCAACAATTGCTACCTCTACGGATTCAGGAATGGAGGCGGGCGATGCATCCAACACCTACATAGAAAAGTTAGCAACGACAGCAAAAGATGAATCTCTATGAAGGCAAATGCACCAACCTGAGAATTCAAAAAAATACCTTGTTGTTGCATCAAGCGAAAAGTTCCACATTTTACGTGGTATAATCTGAATAAATCTGTGTCTTTAATCTAAATTACGGGGAATTTATAAAAACGAATGATGTGGACTAAATAAACGTGAATTCATTTCAAAGCCCATTTCACATTATGTGAAACAGTCGTAAGAAGAAATGCGTTCGTTTAGCTTGACTACGCTTGTTTAGATTAGAGTTTGTTGGATATCTACTATAGTAAGTGTTTGTGTAGGGTTGAATGTAACACTCATCAAATTATGTATATCTTAAACATTTCCATCCTGATGTCTGACATTGGCTAATTAGTTTGCGTACATTGCATGAGAAAACTTTTGAAAATGGGATGGCTACACACAAACTCTCTGTTTCCCTTACTTTTCCTCTTACTTTGGAATTCCAAAACTCAGTTTCCGGAGTTTCCTTCGCTGCATTTGTAGTCTTGAACTTTGATACACCTTATGGACATTTTTACCTTGTTTGCTATCTTCATACAATTTCAACACATCTCTCGTTTTGTTTTCCATCCTCCAGCGTTATTTTAGATTTGGTTTTTAAAAGAAACTGCTTCCTCTAGCACATGAGGAAGAAAGATTGGATGATGCACTCTCTGCAAAATAACTTGCTGTTATCATATTATCTCCAGAAGAAATTTTCATTTTGGTATCTAATTTAGTTTTGTGAAGAATATACATTGAGCAGCCAATCAGCCAACGACCCATAATTTTCTAGTCTGCTTTCATTGGGTATTATTAAACTTTTGAATGGGCTACATTAATCTATATATTTGGAATAAATGAAACAAGGCAGATAAGGTGGTACATAGGCAGAGAATCAATGGGTTTAGTAAAGCTTGAGCTTAAATATCTATAGTATTATCTATTTCCCAAAAACAAACCTGTCTCAAAACATGTACCTAATTGCGACATGTTTGAGGGCATAGGGTATGTTGCTGAATTCGTTTCACCAACAAAGTTCCAAGCCACCCTCTCGGGAACTCTTTTTTAATTTCTCGGAAACGGAAGGTTTAGTCGACATCTACATCCTAGCCAGGTTTTTTTGTGCGTTTCGACATGCCACAGTAAGTAGATCCAAAGAGACTTATTTCAAATGTTTGAAAGCCAGCAAGAGCAAGCAAGTACAATAGTTTCTTAGTAATTCAATCGCCAAAGGTGAACACTCTTTCATTTCTGAAACTGGCGACTAGGTTGAAATGGAATTCACTTACTTTACGTTACAACTTTTGGTGCTCATCCTTTTTTATTTAATCCTGTCAATGCGGAATGTGAGCATAAGTACGAACACTACCGAGAAATTTTTTTTGTCTTGACGTGTTAGGAAAATGTTTCCTTTGAGCCTTTCACTTTATTGGCTTCAACTTTCATCAGAAATCAGTGTTCATGTGGTTCGCATCTAACTTAAATCCAATGGTATTGATCTCTACTACTGACCTACATCATTTGGAAAGAACTCGTTGGGCTAGAGACTCTATAGCTTTTAGAGTACAAGCAGTTGTTTTAGAGTTTTTAAAATTTTTATTGGATCCATCTTCCACGAAAGAAACAACGCATGATATAATAATATGACAGAAACCCTTTGGCGTTATGCATTGCAATGTACGTTAAGTATTTCGAAGAAAATAATAGGATTTTTGTTCTTTTGCCATTTTTCTCTACGGCTCGCTCGTCATGGACCATGGACCACTAAGAACTACTGCAAGAGCATACGGAGAAAAATAATAATGAAACGGAGAAAGAAGCTCTAATAAAACGGGAAAATTGTCTTTTTTTGCAAGAGTCATACGTAATGTTCCATTATCATTCCGCTAGACACACACCGACTGAATCTTGTACTTGTACTACGACCAGAATCCAGAACAGAACAATCTCTCCTCATGTTCACGTCTACTACTCTCAACTCTCTTAAGTCACTACAAATTAGACAAAGGAAACGAAAAAAAACTTTCCCTTTTTTCCTTGCGAAATTGTAATAAAAATGGGGAGTGCGATGGAAAGTGAAAGGGTAAAAAGGAGAAAGCATTGTATCATCAAAATGTTGTGTCTTACTCCTCGACCACTACTACTATGTATTATTATGTGGGTTTATTATGGTAGAAAAAAAGTTAGATTCATATTGTAAAAGAAGCTTAGCAAGAGGAAAATGAGAAGGATGGCTAGTCGTAATAGTATTATTGGTTCAGTTCACTGAGCATTAAGAGCCTTTTTTATTGCTTTTGTTTCTTTTTTTACTGAAGTCATGCTGGATGCAGGTCTTGTGGGGTGGTGGTAGTATTGTATTGCCAGAGAAAGAAAACAAATGTTGTAAAATAGGGGAAAGTAATGTCGGGAGGATCTAGAAACGGTGTCGGTGAACTCGTGGGGTGTTCCACTCAATTTTCTCTTTACAGTAAAGTTCTCAGAGTTTCAGAATGGTCCCTAACCTAAATCCACTACAAAGAAATAATATCTGACACAGAAACACTTTTGATGTAAAACACGGACGGTATCTTTTGAATCACCATTATACTGCCTGCTAGAACAACAACTACAACTTCAGATTCTACAATTTTCCCTTATCTTTTGTTATCATTACGTACTAGTTGATGATGATCATGCGGAGGAGGGGATAATGATAACCATTTTTGATGCTGTGGAATCTAATGTCATCATTCTACTCAAGGGAATAGGCAACAAGAATGGGAATGCAGCGGCGAATCAACAAACATGCCACTGCACTACTACTAGTAAGCTTACTAATACTACTTCGCTTTCACTGCTTCATAAAAGAAAATAAGAGTTTCAATGCGAAGAAAAAAAACTTTTTCCTTGTTAAGGATTATAAACGTTGATGATGCTTATGATGATGGTGTCAGCGGTCGGTGGTAAAAAAAGATCATATCGTGATGATGACGATAATGCCATGACTTGTAAAAAAAGAGAAAAAGGCAATGACGATGATGCCTCAATTTCTCTTGGTCCCTCATGTTTTCGATACCGTGTAAGCGCAAAGACGACTATTGTATGATGATTTTTCTCCAGCGTGGGGTTGTACACTACTACTGATCATGATCACGTCCTCGTACCGTTATGGATATAGCGAGGGAGGAGAAAGTAATATTCCCTCCAGATATCCGTTATTAACTGGCCATACACAAGTAAGGAATGGATAGCGCAAGAGAAGCATTTACATGGAAGATGATAATATAAAAACAAATACATATAGATTTTACTTTATCCGTCTCTCTCTCATGGTCAGTACTCTCTCATTGCAGAAGATAACACTCAAAAGACATTATTACTGATTGACCTCGAATTTAAGACTTAAGGTTCCATGCACACTGTGAACGACACCTTCTTTTCAGAATCGATCAACTACTGGAGGCAGAAGTTACGTTTGAAATTTTAAAAGAACATAATGTGGCTTGTGATGACTCACTTGAAAGTTCTTGGAAAATTGAACAAAAAAAACGGCAGTGGGCCGGTAAAACGTTTTTCAATGGAGCAAATAACTTATTGACAACTCGTTCGAAAAGTAACCGCAAACTAATTTTGCTCGTATGAAGCAGTATGCATGGGTAAGCAACTGGAAAGATCCATTTGTATCTTTTTGGAGGGAAGGAATAAATCAAGCCAATGTTCTTAAGCTTTCAGCTAATTGGGGCGAGTGAAGACTGGTAATTAA
>JAHZMX010002121.1:0-19520 GCA_027743895.1 Seira musarum | reverse complement strand
TTTTTTTGTCTTAACCAGAGTCATCCTTTGAAGCAAACTACGTATTCTTATTTTCATAGTAATATCGCTTCGTGATCAAGTACCCATGATAATCAATAGGTTTTCTACAGACTTTACATTGAATCCAACGTCCTCTTCTTCTTCAAAATGAATCGCCAAGTTCACATGAAGTTTGACAAACTCAAATGAATGTTTTGGTTAGGGTAGCCATTTTTTAAAAAGAAAATCCATATTCCATATTATTATTAATATACTGTAATTGAGTTTTAATATAAACGCATCAGAATTGGGTTCTTTGAAAATTCGGAAATGGATGTTGCTGTAGCCATGAATATTGAAAGACTTGGCCAAGGAATTGATAATAATTACGTAAGTCTAGTAGTAGCATCATCCATTCTTCATTTAGAGGACAGCCTCAATATTTTTCCAACCAAATCATTCATTTTCAGCAAATTTTCTCCAAGAACTTTTTTGTTGTCAGGTGCAAGCTGCTAAAATAACAGTTCGGTACTACTTTATCAAGACCTTGCAATTTGCAAACGACCGTTTAAAAAAGACTGAGTCGACAAAGGTTTGAAAAAAACGAACATTGTAAAACCAACATTTCTTCCACTTCATTATTTTCGGCTCAAAGAATGTTACAAGGTCTTGTAAAGCTGGAAAAGCACCTCAGTCATTAAACATAATTAAAATAGAACAAATATTTTGATTTTTTAAACGTTTATCGACGATTATTTATTTTTGAGTAGTACATATCCAATATAATATAATTTCATGAATATAATAATCCTTTTTGACTTCATATTCCATATATATCTTCATCCATTGCAATGCACACAACAAATATTTAGAAAAGTTTGCATATTATGACAAAATTTGTATGCATGAATGTATCCAATTATTCCTTTTGAGTTACTACGACATTCTTCTTTCCATTTTTAAGAATTCCTTTCGAAAAGCAGATCCACCATATAATTGATTCTATCAGATTATTTACCTATATCCACAAGATATAATAAGGTTTACGTTGACATAAGTAAGTGTCTTATCAATTAATTGATTTCAAAGCAAATGAGTGGTAATAATAACGCTTAAACAAAGTGTAGTCTAAGAATTATATGCATTATATCCTGCCTAATCCAATTATAAATACTTAACATTTTACAATTCATAGAATAAAATCTTCACTATGACTGTTCTGTTATGCTTATATCGTGCGGTTAAAATGCAACAACAACAACATCTTTAACAATTGCAATAATCTTAACTTCAACAATTTGAATGGTAGATCACTTGATCAATCAATCATAATATCGGCTGTATCTGTAGCTTATACAGTATGTATCTAATCACAAATATAATATGACGTTCATAAAATACTACAGTTTTAAAGTGTATGATAATAATAGTAATATAACTGTAGTGGCCTCCAGAACATTGAACAAACGATCGAAGTAACGGCTATTTTGTATTCGTTTGTGTTGTATCCGTACTTCCTTCTAAACTTTTGGTGCAACATTTTTTTTCTTTTGCATTGTTTATACTGACTAATTAGTGGTGTAAGGAACAAGTTCAGATTGGTATCTGGTACCTTGCTCAATACTTGCAAAATCGTTGCTTCATATGTCTTTTTTCGAGAATCTGAGGAAGTTGCAATTTGCAATGTACTAAAACAAAAGAAATATATATGCCCTGAAAACGATTATGCAACCGCATCCTATCTTTATTTAATCGTGGTATGTTCTTGATTTGGGCTTTTCCTAGCTAACTGTCAAATACCAATGATAATTAATTATTCTATCAAAATAACATTGCGTTCACAATGAAAACTGAAATGAGTAAAATTGGAGGGAACGCTGAAAGATACACACCTACATTTCAGAATAATTCGTATACCAATGTTGGGAGGGTGAAAGTAATCAATTCTCATCAACACTTTTCTTTCTGCATCATTTAGGTACACTTAGTCGATTCAAGGATAACAAATACGTTTAATAAATACAAGTTGATACAGAAATGAGCTTCGTACGTCTGAAATCTCCCATAGCTGACATAGCGAATTGTTCTGAATTGTGATGATGTAAATAATGAAAGCATTATAAATCCAACGAAAACAAACGATTTAAACGATATAATACCTGCAACATTTTAATACCAGCTTGAAACCTCGTATTCGTGTTATAATATTATTGTAATACAAGTTTAAATTCAACTTGTTGATTGATAGTCATAAATCTTTAAATATAACAGTAACATTCTCCATTTCTAAATGCATTTTACAGTACATTTGCCTCAAAAGGTTTAAGTACAATTAAAGAAAGAACTTTCCAAACACTGTTTTCATTTATTGCGCTACTGCCCTGAACCTATTGTGATTCTAATCCGTCTTCACCGAACATGAACATTTCTGTTTTTTTTTTTTTTTTCAAAATGAAAAATTAAAAAATGAGATATTGATCTGCAACTATACCATACCAACAATCAAATAAAAAAAAGCATATAGCATTGTATGTCTATAGCCACCCTAGTTTGTGTACTCCTACGCTTTCTTCGAGTTTTTTTATGTAGAATATCTAAAATGATGGTCTCGATACAATACTAATGTTATATCTAACATGTCACTATCTTAAAAATTCGATGCCTCATAACGCCGTTTCACTATCCGCTTCTCACAAGGGAGCTGGAATTAACGACTACTAAAACTTTCGATTTCAGAGAAGGATACATTGCATTGCTTTAATTATTATTACTTTACACAAGCATTTTATTGATTGCTTAAGCAATTTCTGTGCAATATGACTCAAAAGAAACTTACCACAACTAGTTTTGGCATGATTTGTTTTAAATAGTGTCCATTTACTTCACTAAATATATTAAACTTTACATGCAAAATGTAGCATGACGTCTTTTTTTCGTAGGGAAGTGAACATTTAGTACATCCTTTAACTATGAAATGATTAAAACGGGTTGTAGGTAAGTATGTACAAACCTTTTTTTACAGAACGACTGTGAAGCAGCAAAAAATGTAGTCAAAATATTAAAGCGTCTTAGATATTACCACGAAGGAAAATATACCAAAGTATGCACCAGCAAAACTAATTGTGTAAAGTTTTAAGGATAACCCTCTAGCGTACTGATAAACCGTCGGATTCATTTTAAGTAATGAGGGCTAAGTTACCTGTAAACCTGAAAGAAGGGTAAATTATAGGATGTAAATGAGCACAAGTTCCTAATTTAAAATTTCCAAGAATTATAACGACGCTTAGTACTTAATAACAATATTGAAACTTAGAAAGGCCGTTTTTTTATTATTTGTTCTTCCTGTCAGAAAACCTAGGAAAGGTCCATTAAGTTTTGTAAAAATATGTATTTCTGATGTGAGGTATTTTTTAAACTTATAATATGAATAATAAGTACGTCTAGAGTCTACGTAGAGGAAGTATTCTAATAATCATAAATTGTTTTACAAAGCACCCCAATACGGAGAGGCATCAGGTTTTTGTAAATGCTCGCCTTATTCCTGTGTATAAGTTTCTACAACTCCAAGCTCAGAGATAAGAATGGAGCAAGAATCTATGCATTTACTAAGAAAATTGTATGGGAATACATAATAGCCAACCCTTTACGAAAATGCTTCGATGTGAAAAATGGAGAGTTCTTTCTAGATATCTCTTAATCAAGTAGCAAGAAAGTATGGATTGGGCAGCGTGGTTTTGGTACGGTACAGTATTTTCTGCAATTCATTCCCCATTGAGACAGCAAAAAAGACACAGGGGGATTTATAAACGCTTTTGCAGCTCGTTCGTTACTCTCTACAAAAAAAATGAAATAATAATAAAAACGATTCCACAAACAGAAGTGACATTAAGATAAGAGCGACAACAAATTTCCAAAAGAATACAAAAATATTTTTGAACTTAGAAAGAGATAGAGAGAAATAGAGAGAGAGAGAGAGAGAAAGGTATACAAAATTATAAAAGTACAGATGGTTCAGATAGAGTTACGAACGAACGCAACAGAGCTGACTTATTACCTCCGACAGTCTGGCTTTCGTTTGTGCATCCCCAATTTGTTGCAGCCTTGCCGCCTAACAATTCGAAACATTCTTTTATAGTCATCAACGTTTTTCTTAAATAGCGGATTTTTGTTTGCTTTCTCTCAGTGAAAATAAAAAAAATATATATTTCATTCATTATATTTTTTCTGTATTTCTTGCGAATGAAAAATGAAATTTTATAGCGGCAAATCGTAATTAAAATGTAACAATAAATTACATAAATGGAGATAGATTATGTAATATGGAGTAGAAGATTGAGAAAATGGCACAAATGTGATCGAAAAAAGTAATAAAAACTTATTGAAAATAATAGTTTTCAAAAAAATCAGCGTAGCTTTGTAAACAATCAAAACTAACTGTGTTTCATAGTTTAATATATATTTTGTTATTAAATTTGGTTTTGCGGATTGCCTTCTTTCAAAATATATACTTAGATAGCAGAATAATATTTTAGATATAAAGATATAATTATTTGGCATAAAAAACGAAAAAAATTGATTTGAAAAAGGTGAATTGAGAAAATACACTGAAAAATAGATAAGATATATATTTTGACAAAAATTCACATCGTCACACTTAAGACATTGATTTAAATTGGATGCATATATAATAAGGCAAAACATGCCGAATCATAAATCAGCTCTGTTGGATACACATTAAAATTATATGACTAAAAATGATGCAGCGAATAATTAGAATAAAATCGAGAAGAAACACATATTACGAGTATAACAATAATACTAAATGCGTAATTTTTTAATCATTGGAATGAGAGTAAAATGACAAAAAACAATGCAAATAGAACAATATATATAGCAACGAGATATATACTGTATAATATGTATAATAATAGCACAAGATTTTTTTACGAGATTGTGCTCTAAATGCCTTGTTTTAAATTCTTGCATTGCAATCAGACTCTTCTGCGTTACGTCATACGTACGTACACCATTCAAGCAAAACTCTTTTTTTTTCTCTCGTGAAAACAAAGAAAGCAGTCCACGACCATGACAAGGACCAATGAATTATTTATAAGGAAAAATCTCGGCTGCGTTGGTACGTCATCGTATGACCTGGATTTTCCCTTCACACTTTAGCATCAACCACTTCAAAATAAAAATCACACAAATGTTTTGCGGTGTACTCGTGACCGTTAAGAGTCTGACCTTTTTGAGGAGTTAAGAAAGAAAGTCGTACGATTTTTGGACCAGAGCAGATTGATTCGATTTAATGCATTTGATTTTCCAAAGAACGCGTCGGTGTGTGTACCTTTTTGTTCCGTTGGCACCAATTCATTATTAAACACTTCATTAGTTAGTGCTCAAGTCATTAGAGTTTGACAATGCTGTTGGAGGTTTGGATCAAAGAAGTTACTGGGAGGTGAATTTCGATATCGTCGCGGCGTATATAATTATATTTTATGACATTATTTTTGATTCGAGATTATTTAGCCTCTCTTCCCACATATTCCTCTTAATATGGTAACAATTTGAAGCTGTTCATTCGAGAAAGGGTAATTTGGAGTAGAATTTACATACGAAGTGACTTCGTATTCGTGTTTTTGTAAACATCGAAATATAAAAAAATATCAAACAAATGTCCCCTTCTAAAAAAATATCTATTTAATTCCAACTGAAACTATGCACGCAGCCAAATAATCACTAATTTATCTTTGCTTTTAAACATGCTCTTAAAGGAAAAAGATATTGTCAATATCGTTTACGACTTAATATTAAACATAAAAAACACGTGGATTCTTTTCCACTTTTGGGATTCTACAAAAAACAACAGCTCGAATATTTGTCTACATATATATTGACCTAAGAAATAAACTCAACTACTTCTCCTTTTGTCCTACTTAAAAGAACGTAAAATAAATAAATTTATATTTCTATTATAGAAATTCATGCTTTGAAAGGAGTATCTATTTCTATACCGTGAATCACTAATTCATTCCCTATCTGTACAAGGTTTACTACATCGAACCCGTCAAATTATGGGTGTTATATTTT
Organism: Seira musarum; assembly: GCA_027743895.1. Lineage (NCBI taxonomy): Eukaryota > Metazoa > Arthropoda > Collembola > Entomobryomorpha > Entomobryidae > Seira > Seira musarum. The sequence goes on along the minus strand of JAHZMX010002121.1, from coordinate 13,451 downwards.
TTGTTTCACTCAATTCACAGCTTTCCCTTACCTTATTTATCCACACAATGTACAGAGGAGGTCAAAAATATAATGTGTACATAAAAAGAAGAAGTTGAATTTCTACAGCTCCTGTTTATACAGTATTGTAATTTTGACTTTAATGTAGTATATCAATACAAGAAAATTCAGGTGTGTAAAACTTCAAGTCTTGGTAGTCGGGGAAAATTGACTTCCTCCTGTTTTGTATGTACAATGGACTTGTCCACTTTCACCGCAAAAAAGTATGTAGTGTGATGAAAAAAAATTGTTCTTCCTCAAAGGAGCATAATCATCAGAGAAAAACGAAAGAATTAAAAATGTAAGGTGTGTATAGTATTAAAAGTGTTTGCTACTAGTTAATCATGTGTATAGTAGTACTTAAATAATTCGCTATTCTCGTGTTATAATATCCTAAGGTTATTATTATTACGGTTAGACTTAGTCCATACTTATACTGGTTTCTCATCTGTAAATTTGTATTCTTTCGTATGGCAAAGAATTAGAGTAAAAACTATCGAAAAATTAAAAGAGGACTAGCACTCGTATAAATAGATAGATAGTGAGAAGCTTTTTTTGTTTTTTTTTCAATTTTTCTACAATGAAAAAATCATTGGTTTTCTACTACTTGGCACAAAAGCTGTATTGTATGGAAAAACGATTTAAGTGAAATACAAAAAAAATAGTAGTTTAACAGCCGGCCTACGTAGCGTATTAAAAATGTTGTGTACTGTCATCAAACATTTTGTAATGAAATTTGCTTAATTTAGCACATACCCACAGCCATTCAAACGTGAAAATAATAAATTGAGAGGAAATAACTGTGTCATACTCCTTTGGAAAAAATAGTGAAATTTGAGACATGTTCAAGTGAGGGGTGAAAATCAGACTTTCTTTTTTAGGGCTAAAGTACATGTGGGTGTGTGGGTTATTATTATTATTTGGAGTGTGAATAATTTAATGTTAATTATAATTTATAATATATATTCATCGGATATACATAACTCCCACAAGCACTGAATATAAGTAATATCGAGCCTCCGTGATTCACGTCAGCTTTAAGTTGCATTGCACCTGAATAAAACTAAAAGAAAGGATCGATCTGTCGAAGGTGAGAGGTAGGTTTTTTAAAGTACTTTTTCCAAACCTACATAAGAATGAAAGATCTTGATAAAAAAAGTTCATGACAAATATATGATGAGCGCCTACTACGAGAAATAAAAGAAAGAAACTACAGAGTCGTACACAGATAGATTGTTTTTGTTTTTCTTCTTGTGATGGAAATAAAGACTACACTTTACTTATAGAACCCCTTTCCTAATCATTCTTCTTGAGTTGAATCAGGCGAATATTTGAATCAAATTTCAAGAAAAATCCGACAAACATTTTCTACACTAATAAATGTCAGGAAAGAATTTCTTGCAAGATCCAACCTCCAAAAACATGACCAAATGTGTTTCTTTTAAAGTTTTCGTTGCACAATCAGTCAATAAGTCAATCAATCACTGATGGTGAGTGAAAATATTATCAATAACACGACAACAATCAATCAATCAATCAAATTCTAGGAAAATCAATGCGATAGATAAAGAACGTATATAGTATATAATATATTCATTACGAGAGAGTTAATTAATACAAGTGACGAAATATCAATTTTAAGAGATGGATAGGTAGAATAAATAGATAGATAGAGATCGTACAGGAAAAAGAAAAGATTAATTTAACGTTTCGTTTTTTTTCTTTCGATTTACTGGTCTGGTCCACTGACTTCCTTTCTTTGTTCTTTCGTTTGGAAGCACAAACAGCGGTACGTAACCATATACTTATTATAAGTATACACATGCGATAGAATAAACAATTTAATACATAAGAACACAATGCATCTATATGAAAAGTGCAAATAAAGAATTAGACGGTATTAATTATTTTTTTTTTTTGCTAGAAACATATCGAAATCAAATACATATGCGAATTAAGTATGTACTTAGTATAAGAATTTTGCAAATTTATGGGCTTTGGTGTACTAAAAAATGTGAATAAATGCAGATAACCTATTTTTACTTTACAAATTATGGCATAATAACTAAGATAACAAAAACAATTAAGTGAATAAAAACTATTCTGTGCGCATTAAGAGAGGCGACATAAGAGAAGATAAGTCATTTTCGGCATTTAAAAATGAGCAAAGTGAATTACCACTAAATAGAATGATATGATACACAACAGCATGTGAGCAAACTATGTAAGTACATAAGTATATGTTGCGCTGTGATGATGTGCGGTGCGAGAGTGAAAGATACTCAAGTAAGCAGAAAAGAAAGCTACATTATGAGTTTAATAGGAACACAGTTTATTTACAACCATAAATACAAAATACGTGTAGATTTTTGAGTTGATTTCAGTTGATAAACGTGAAGTGTGATTTGTGAGCAGCAAAGACGAAAAACGAAAATTGAAAGAATGAATTGAAAAAAGGAGGAATCCATTTTAGTTTTTAGTAATAAAAGTTAAAGCACCACTTTCTCTTTTGCGGGTTTTTGTTTTGTTTTTGGGAAGCTGGCTTTGCCTCAGCATTATTTTTAGCACATTTATTTATTTATTTTTTGCGCTTGTGTATTTGTATTGTATGGTCGTTAGTAACACAGAATGAAGTAGCGTACACAAATATAGCACATTGATTTTAGTCATGTAAACAGCAGCATTGTTAGTAGTAGTATTTCGCTTCGCATCGTGTTTTGTAATTAGTGTGTAACAACATCAATACAAATGTTCAGTCTTTGTTGCATGTTTCATTTTCTGGCTTAAATGTACGTTCTGTGGAAAATCTGGAAAAATATGTGTTAACCCTCCTTATCACTGAAAATATGTATATAAGTAAGTAATAGTAGGTGCACCATTCGTAAAGTCCCTCCCTAATAATCTTTTAAGAAGTTGTGGTCTGTTTGTTGGTGGATATTTTATTGGAGTTGAATAAAGGATATTTTGTTACGTAGGAAAGAATGTTCATAAAATGTTTTGTGAAATAAATGAAAGTAAAATGTGTAAAACAGAGAAAACAAACTTTGCTGTAAACCCAAACCCAAATAAGTGTTTGTATTTCTGTATAATTTTTCTTTAGATACCTCCACAAATTGAAAAAAAAAATATCCTGCTGAAGCTCTCACACAACCTAAACCAGTTGTATATAAGGTAAATCTAAGCAAAAATATTTATTGTTGAGTGAAACATTTGGCTACAAAAATACTTATTAGGGGAAATCGACGTCTTAGTTTCGTATTTAAAAAATAAACTCTTACTGATTTTCTGTACAACTAAATTGTATTTACAAGTAGAAGTAGATATAGAGCTACGGAATGCACTACATGTTTGGTTCTTTAAATTTTGTTAGTCATGCATAATCATAATGAGTGTGACATCAAAGTCAAGGCATGTTTTCGTTTGGGATTCATTAGTAGTGTCACATTAATCATCATTCACTGAATGTTTTTTTTTGGTACAAATAAAGTAAAGATCGGGCGGGCTGGAGTAAAGGAGGAAGTGTGGAGAAAAAGAAGAATGAAGAATAAATTACTTAGAGAAGATGAGGAAGGATGAATAGTTTTGAAAAGAGGTATATAATTTAATTACAGTGTCATGCAATTTGTTTCGTCATTATATAAATGTCAGGTTCCTTTTGATGCAGTAGGATAGAAAGAACACAAACAAATAAGTATCACATAAAATAGCACAATCCGTGTTGAGCAGTAAACAAAGCAGCATAAGCACAGCAATGAAACGACAACAGGCTTGGGATAAATCAAGAAAATCTTGAAGGAAAATGCCAGAAGAGATGGCATGGCAAAGCAAGAACAATTAAGTTTGTTCTTTCATCAAACACGATAGCAAAGTGAAAGCATGGAGGAAGCGAGCTCAAGCTTAATTCGTCGACGCACGTTCTATTTCACTGTTGGATTGTGAGTGAAAGCACTGACTGAAAAACACGTGTAATGTGACGTTTTTTCTTCTTCGACGAACAACTAAATCAGAGGAAAATCACTATTGAACAGAAAATAAGCGTAAAAGCGTATATAGAATATTTATTTATTTTTTTTGAGAAATTAAAGTGTACTGTATTAGAGAGACGTTAAAAGTGAGAAAGACGTGTTATACAAGTAAACATCATACACATATATAGTAATCAATCAATCATCAACTATGATAGATATATAGAACACAAACACATTGAAAAACATTTGATTTGAAAAATAGAGAGTGAAGCACTGAAACGAGAGGCTTACAGCTTGATCTGTGGAACTCTTGCTGTAGGGTACCGGGATCAATCTCTCTTGCAACTCACCGCCAATGACCTTACACACCAAAGGGCAGTGCGGTGATAATATTAACTCATTCAGTCTTTTATTTCTTTTCTCTTGTGTTAAACTTTAGTTTTAAATGCAGTAGTCCAAAAAATTGTAATTATTAAGTAACATCAGTAGATATATACATTCCTCTTTGAGTTACGGGGGGCATCACAGGTGAAATGATGTCAAAAAACATTATTTATAACTTGGAATGGCTGGTAGGGCAATTTCATCTTTTTTTTCTTTTGAGTTATTCATTGATAAAATAAATAAATCCAATAGGGTTCAGAACTTTACACGGAAGGAGAGACAAGGAATAATTTCTTTACGGGGAATTTTTTAGGATAAAAAAAATCAAACTCAAAACGTAAAATTATTTTGTAAACTAAAAACTTCAACTTAAAAGTTTGGTAACGGGAAACGAAAAAGTAATTTAAAGAAAAATAAAACACGACGAAGTAAGATGTAAGTTGTAGGTTATTATTTTTTTTCTTAATGACTTCGCAAGAGCAAGAAAAGTATGCATATGTTTTAAAAACTTTTAATTTTTCATTTTATTTTTTCTTATGTTATCACTACAAGAAAAAACAACTTCTTTTAAATGAGATCTCAGCTACGAGTGCATCTTTAAAATGTGAATTAAACCGTAACACATGCTTAAAGATTGCTTGATATTCAGCGTAAAGGATCATATCCTTCCAAGAAATACGATTTTTCCCGCTTTTCAACTTTAAACAACAGAAAAAATTTTATATTTACTGTAATTTCAGTTAGAAGTTGTTTTATAAAAATAATGCAATATCGTCTAAAGCGGTTCAATTTCAAAAGAATTAATAGCTTTACATGAAACAAGTTGCGCTAAAATAGTTGTCTTTCATTTCAACGCTGAAATCATTTGAATATTAATTTTTAATTTTTTTTTTTTTTAAATTCGGCACGGACATAAACGAACACTTAGAAACCAGTATTTCTTGTGAGGATAGAGAAATTTATCTGTAGTTGTTACAATCAGGCACTCCTTCTTCAAAACTCTTACGATTAGAGTAAAACTTAACTGAATTAAGTATATTTATATAGAAAATTACACTCGGTGTAACGACATCAAGTAAATCAATTGCGATCGAGCTACAACTTCCCTAAAAATAATATATCTTAAAGAACGTCATGCCAGTCCGTTGATCCAAGTAAAACGAGACCTACTATCATGAAGACACAAGTGTTCACTTACATACTAAATAAGTCATACAGTAATACTTATTAAGGAACAATATGTAAAATGTAAGATGATCCTATACCTATTCAATAAAAATTAATTAAGCTTTGCTTCAATAGAATGGAACATGACATTGGCAATTAAATTTACATCTAAACAGGAAACGATCATCCTTAAGGATCATCAATCAATACGAACTGTTCAAAGTCATCGGATCTTTGAAGAAAAGTTTGCAACAGCACAAAGCACAACCATTTTTTTTTTCGAAAAATTTTGTTGCCTTAAAGTTTTGTAGAGTTGCATCGCAGGTGTTAACACAATTCCATGGGAATCATAATGAAAATGAATTCTAAAAAGTACAGTTATGCACACAATTACAAATAAAAATGCCGATTTAGTTTTTCTAGAAATCTGTTTGAAACACATACATAAGTAGATATTGTTCGTTTGGAGAAAAATCATAAATTGAGTGACAAAGTTGTTGGATACAAGCGTATTCATTCACTCTATTGCTGCAGTTGACTGTGTGCTTTTGAATTGATTCGTCTAAAGTGAAAGTAGTAAAAGCTACTCCGCTATATGGGATAAGTTTACATTACAAGATGAGAAGGAAAGTAGAAATGAAAGGAAAACTGTGGAGGAAAAGGTAGTAAACGTCTTTAATGTTTTGGTTTTGCTGGATATGGTCAATATATGCTTTTGTGTGCACCGCAACCCATTTTTTCACAAGAACTACTTTTTTTTAATCTTTTACCTATGTTACCTAAGAATATATGTACCTCATAATAATATTATGTTATGTATCACTAATCAGGTATGTAGGAAGAGTATTAATCGAGGTGCTAAAAAGTAATAAAAAAATTTGGTCATTGTCTATCACCAGGGATGGAGAAGTAGGTAATGAATGATGGTTTTTATGCGTAAGGACTATTGATATCTAAAAGATGAAAAAGGTCTTCCACATTCCACTTTCGAAGCCAGGACTACGATAATAACTGTGCATAGTGATCACAATCACTATGTTGATCCATCATGTACTACTAAAAGATTTATTTTCATACTTTGCACATTTAATTTTATAAAAGCTACCTATATAATTATATGTCTATGCTTTCACTAGCTTTCATTCTTTTCTTCGTGTTGCATCGTAGTCTTGTGTGACCTAACAACAGGGTCAAATTGAATTTTCAATTATAATATATAATAGACGTAGACGTGATAATTTCATAACGAGCGTTAAAACGCACTTGCTTTATAAAATTGTCATGAAACAATTTGACAAAGCGAACTTGAGCTGTCTCTTTACTTTCACCAAAATACTTACACTGAAGTGAGTGAGACACCAGTTGCTTGGATCATATTCACCGTAGTCTCTAAGGTTTATCCTAACATATCATTTAAAATGTCATAGCTAGAAACTAGACATGGTGCGATCAGCCAGTCAGGTAAGCGAAACGAAGGGATAAATTTTCGCTCAGTCATGCATCATTATTAACATGCTTACATTATTAGATCAATTGGTATTATATCTTATTCTGTTCTTTCCTCTTTTCATCAATATGGTCCTACTCTCATTTATGAAACTGAAATCCTCACAACTGTGCAAAAAAACTGAGCCGATCGAGGCAGTAAAAATTGAGGATTCTACATACACGCCAATGCTCATGTAAAAATGTACAGCGGGATTTCAAAAGCAGGTGAGCCTGATAAACGAAAATCAGTGACGTTTCTCACGTCATGTGCGAATCACTGATATAGATATCTTGCAACATGACAAAAGAAGAAAAGAAATTTGTTTAAAAACAATATCCCTTGGCATCATCGAAAGATATATTAATCACGTATTTGTGATTGTAATCAGTGAGGATTTAATTCATTGATTCTAAGATTAATATTTTACTAATATTACGAATAATGAAATGTACAGAATTAAAAATGGTTTTTATTCTTATTTTTTTTTGCAAATGAGCACTTGCACGCTTATCTGCATGACCACATTGTCATCGGTAAATTGAATCTCTAGGTGAAACAATGAATTATTACTTATTGAAGAAAAGATTCAATGTGGCGGTAAAGTTAACTAGAAGGCAACCGAATCGCTAACACTTTTTGGTATTTCCAACAATGAATAATGATAATCTTCTTGGATATAAATCATGTGTTTTCGTCATCAGCTAAGGCACCATTTTCATCTGGTACCGAGCGATTATTTTTGTCATTAAGTAGTGACAGGAAACTGATTAGTGAATTCAGGAGAAAAATGTACAGCTTTTTGAAAAATGATCATCACATGACATGAACCATGTAATTAGAAAAATACACCCATGTTCATATTACTAATAATAAGTTGTGTAATTAATATTTCTTTGTCCTTTCTCTCTCTGAAAATGCTAGGCAATATTTTCATTTTATAATTATTTTATGTAAGGATATTTTTTTCTTTTGTTTTTCTTTCCTTGGTCCTTTCAGAGAAAAATGTCAATTGAATTGTAGTTTCTAGGAGAAGGTTACAGAGGTTGCAAGAGAAATGTTTGAAAATAGTCCATGCTTTTAGTAAATGTGCATCATTTTCGTTAAATACTTTCCCTAAAATTCGTGTGACTGCTTACTTACTGCTCATTTGGTATGGAAATTACAAAATGTAGCTACGTTTACATAGTAAGGTACTCGTCAATCATTATTCGTGCAAAAATTCAGAAACGTTAAGGGTTTGTTCCTTGTCTGGTAAAAATTTGAATCTATTATAATCTAAATTAAGACATGCGAAGTGAAAAGGGGAAACATTAAAGTAATAATATTGAAGAATAAATTGTCTTTAAGAAAATCTTTGTTATGTCATAGCATTTCACTTTTCCTATCACTTTCCTAACAGTAATATAATTGACCAACATGAACTCGGGACATGTCAGTGAAAAGATTTATTCCATTTAGTAAATGATCTAAAATTATCATATATACATTTTCTAGTTTGTGATATGTATTTTAAAATCTAGATTACTTCTGTTACAATTCGTGGAATAATGGAGCATTTGTAACTAGGAAGAAGACTACCCAAATGCGCCAAACAACTGTTTTGATAAGGAGTCCAGAAGACGCACGCTGAGTTCTTTTTCAGCATGTCATATTATGTAATAGTTAAGGTATATAGTCATGATGGAAAATGTATACCCTGTTCTCTTCCACTATTTTATTACTTTTGCTCTTGATAATTTTTTTTTGAAAGGAAACAACGTGCTACATAAACTTCAAAGTAATTTTTAGTACTATAATAGTGTACTGTATACATTGTAGCGTTGCGTGTATGTGTCATAAGTACATTATTACCAATGTATATTGTTCGGTCAGTCTATCTCTGAACCACTATTTAATTAGTTAATTAATTAATTATGTAGTGCTCTATGTAATAAAAAAATTACTGGGGCACGTTCCTAACATTAGTTCACAACCTCACAGAGTCGTCGGCCAATTTGAAATTATTACCCTTTCACTAGTCCTGGTTAGTAGTAGGGTAATACAAAGTATTTGTCTAAAACTTTCTCTTGACTTATGTAATTCTTGCCCTTACTTATACTCACTCTAGAACATGTTCCTCGATCAAATGCACCAGATTTCGAGGTAAAGGACAAATTATGTAGTAGACAGTTCATTTTTGCTTTCAATACTAGCAGCCTTTAAAGCCATCTCCCCTTTGTAGTTTTTTGCTGCATAAAGACAGTAAGAGTATTATACGTTTGCGTCGTCTTTCCTTCGTCTATGTCACAACATAATTGATGGACTATAGACCTTCTTAAAAGCAGAAACCATCTATATAAGAGTGTGAAGCAAACAATTCCTAGAAAATTCGTTTCCTTTCCAATTTAGTCAGTTTTCAAATACAAATCCTTATTGACCTATATAAATAGATGAGCCTTTTTAAATTAGGCATGTACAAATATGTCATTTGCAATTTCCATTATGTATTTCTAACACCAATACCTAAAACTATGAAACCATCATCTCGTGATCATAGGCATAAATGGGCCGTACGGTGATAAAAACGAATTAGATATACGTAGATAGTTGTAATTTTGCTAATGATGTACAAAAATAGGTACAGTTTAGTAATAGTTGTAGCGTTAAACGCTCATTTTCTCGCGTAAATCAATTGTTGTAATGAATTTCGAATTTTGATGTGGTTCAATTAAGCATATTATGTGAATGTAAGGTGAAATCATTTTATTTTTTAGCAAAATGAGTGAGAGAAGCAGGAGCGGTGGGTGACTGCTTTTCTTGTCTTAATCTTATTACTTTACGTGAGTGCTTTTCAAGTTGTAACTAGATACATTTGTGTACGTAATCGTGAGATATAAAAATATTACTGCCACAACTGAAGGAGAAAGTTTGTCATGGAAAGGGGGAAATTTTTGTGGAGGATCACACAGTTCATGTTTAACTGCTGACCAGGCAGTGTAATGGGTTTCTTTTTGGTTGATGGTTAGTAAGAGATAGGTAGGATTCGAGGTTGCTAAATATTCTTATAAAAGTCTTATTTGCCTAACCCTATAGGTAATCATCACATGAGGAGAAAGTTGAAGAGAGAAAGACAGGAAAACTGTTTTGGTTGGAGTAGTGATAGTATGATCAGAAGCAGAGGGAATCAACCTGCATCTATACAAGACAATTTCATTGTACCTCCTTTAACAGATTTATATTATGCTTGATCATATTTATTTTTTTGGAGAAAGCCATCATTAATCAGCGTTGTTTATGAAGAAATTGGCTTTCAAAAAGAGAAGATTTGAAGAGGGATATTTTGAGTTTAGGTTTTGGTGAGCACGGGTATTTCACTAAAAATGCTAATCACTTGTTGTAAACGAATTGTATACAGTTTTACTACTTTAAATAATAATTAGATTATTAATACTTACTGTTACTTAGCATGATTTAATATATAAGGCTTTGTAGCGAGCGAAAACGGTTAAAGGTATTAAAATAGCAAGGGGGTATTATTAGATTAGTGTATGTGGCACATTCGTCTATTCCAGAGAAAATCTTATGAAGGTAATAATAATTATTATTATTTCAGATATAAATACATATATATTTCGGTGGCAAGTAAGTGGTAATGTAATAATAATATTATAGCAGTCGAGTTCCGTTCAGAATCCCCTTCTTCCTTAGCTTGCACACATACCTAAACTGAAATAGATTTACTGTTTCGTATAATGATAATATTTTGTAGTCGGGTTTAATATAAAATGGAAAAATATTCAATATTTAATTTTGCATTGTTTTCTTGTTAAAATGAATAAATATATGAATATTATATGTAGATTGTCGATGATTTTTATAAATATTAAATGAAGTAATACAAACTTACATAGAAGATATATGTACAAATGAACTTTTTTACCTAATGGGCCGAAAAATGTAGGCTACAACATTGCAAAGTTACATTAAGTATTTCTTTTTACATTACTCATTATTCATGACGAGAGCAAATAATTAATGTAGATAGATTGACGAGAATTTGTTTGAATACATAAACGTGTACATCTTAAAACTTATTGTGTCGTGGTTAACATTTAATTTAAAGCGTTATTGTTTGACTAACGACTAATATAGATTACTGCTGTTCATTATGCAAATACCCAATAGTATTAGTGCTTAAGTAGGCAACAGAATTACTTCCTTCTAAAATTCATTTTCCGCAAATAAAAATTCCATCTAAAACACACAAGTAAGTTCAATGGGGAATGGATTGAAAAGTTAAAGTAAGTTAAGGAAGGAAAGTGCAACTTTTTTTTATAAAAAACCTTGCAATGTTATATGCGGATTGAAGGAAAGAAAGTAAAAAGAATGATGATAAAGCAAAGGTAAGTCTTTGATTTGATATATTATTGATAGGAAATCGCAGGCGGAGGGATGATGGGACATGATGACAATAGGAAGAGACTAGAATAAAGGTTTTCTCGTGGATTGAGAGAGAGCGTTTTGCTTTCTTTGTGTAAATCGTTTGGAAAATCGCTATTTTCGCTACATCTGTTTGTAAGGGGAAGACTGTGAAGAAAGAGGAGAGATACTTTGATTGAGGAAGTAAGGGAAGAATAGGAAAAGGGAAAGACAAGGATTTGTGTCAAATATCCTGCCATAAACTCGTAATGATGAAAGGTGAAACTGGTGCTCATGATAACTTCGTGCGTTGGATCTCATATAATGAGGAGCAGTAATGTAAAAAAAGAATTATTGGAGCAGCAACTCTTTTTCTGTCATGTTGAGAAGAAAATAGATATCGCAAAATAGGTAACCCCACTAAAGGGGTATTTCTCTCGCACCACATTTGCTCTTTTTCTGATTTTTTAGATACTGGTTTCATGGACGAGCTTGGGTAACTCTTGGATGATGGTTCGGCTGATGTGACGATGTGGACTGAGGCTGCTTTGAGTTGCTGGGCGGATCTCAGAGTTAGTCCAACGGACATTACGATGATCCTCCCTTCCCATGGTCCCATGTCTGGGAAATTGGTTCCCACCACCAGGCCTCTGCGTTTCCGTCAGAGGAGAGGGAGTTTTTGTTGGATCTTCGTCTATGTAGCTGATGTCCGACATTGGGCGAAGGCCTGGGTGGCTTCGTGAGCTCCGAAGACTGTGCAAGCTGTGTAAACTATGTACAGATCTCTTCTCCTCCATATCCTCCAATGTGGATTTGAATGCTCTTATCACTCTCAGCTGAAAATAGGACATTGGGACAGAGAGGCATGAGGAAAGGTTGCTTTTTGTGTTATTTTTTTCTTTTAAAGATTTTGATTAAAGATTCGCCCAAAGAAGTCCACAACTTTTATTCTCCCCTTAAGTCCAGTTCCCTCATATTTATTTTAAAATTGAATAGAATAATGAGCTTTGGTTCCCCAAAACCATTCTGTTACAAGAATTTAAGAAGTAGATGCAAAGAAGAAGACCAAAAAATATGTCACAGGTTTAGATTAGAATGTATGTCCCTAACCAATACGCTTGCAACTCCTCTTAACTTTTATCGTGAGAGATCAAGAGATAAATAAATAACGTAGAGCAGCCCAACTTTTGCATTATTGCATTCTCTACACAGCGTATGTATTTAAGGGTGTAGAGGCCAGTTTGCTGAAAACGGTTACTATGAGTCAGGCTTGTACTTTAACTGAATTTCTCAAGAAAACCGAAGAAGTAGAGAAGCACTTAAGTAGACAAGACAATCGAATAGAAACCAAAAAAAAAATGATCAACTGTAAACTTTTAAGCTTCGAAAGGAAAACTGCGGAACATATTTCTACTGTACCAAAACAGAGTAAAGTAATGCTTCTACAATCTACGTACATATAAAAGAAAAAGAGAAAGTCAGGGATTTGCAATAGTCACGAAAAACTTGCTACAATAAAGCTTGCGTGAGCGTATTTAACGATCTACTTAAGCCAAGTGTGCTTCTCCCAATCAAGATCTAAACTTTTCTGCCTTCACATTTTTCTTTTGTTCGTTGTCTCCAAGGCTGATCGTAACTTCAAATTGACCAATAAACAAGAGACAGGATCATTAAATATTAGCATTACTCAATGTAGCATTATTGTCAAGAGACGGCTCCATCCTTTACGTTTTACTCTGTCAAAGTAATATTCTCTCATGAATGAAGACTTTGTCAATGATACCAGAAGTAGTACACCAACAAAAAACCAACAAACGCTATGAAACACCTATTTCACTATTTCACAATTGCAAGCAGAAGAAATTCAAATCAAATTATTATGACAAAGGATTATTTTTTTTCCGAAGAAACAGCATGTTTATTACTGTCTACCTGTTTTGTCTACTCCAAGCTTTTTCTCTAGGGAGCAAAACTAACAGGAATTCATTATTTTCAGGATATTTTAG
>JAHZMX010002120.1:0-21605 GCA_027743895.1 Seira musarum | reverse complement strand
AGTTAATTAAATTTGACCATCCACTCCATTTAATTTTAAATACAGTAAAACTACGGTTAATGTAGACTACGAATAAAATGGTTAATTTGTGGAGAGAGAAAAAAGAAAAAAAAATCACTTAAAATCTTCGTGATATCATATACTATGTAGCTTTCACCACCGCGGACATAAGACATAACATTTCAAGAATTCTTTAACACTTTGACTAATTAATAATTTTAAAAGCCCCACCAACGGGACACACATGAAATATATAACTACGCAGGATATTGCTGGAATCAATAAACTACTAAATTTTGTGTTAATTGTTTGAAAATGTCTACACTGCTTCTGCTTCTAAACTGTTGTGACAATAATAATGTTCATAAAAGAAAAAAATGTTACATAAACTATGCATTTAGGATTATGTGATATATTATTTTAACTGCAACAAACGTTTGAAAACGTGAATTTTAATAATAGATGCTTCATCACTCACTTCACTACATTAATTTACAGAAAAAGGTTAAACTTACTTCTTTTGGGATTTGACTACGCAAAGCGAGTTTTATCCCTAAAGAATTAATATTATCGAAGAACCAAGCAGAAGAGTTTAAAATTCGTTAGAACAGCTTCTACGTACCTTCGGAAACTACAAATCCATTTTTTTTCTTCAACATTGACGTACAATCTAGAATAAATCAACTTTTTTTTCAACAAGTTTTCTTCACCTTTAGACAAATTCTTTGCTGTGGTTTGGTATCGAAAGAATACCAAGGGGAGAATCCACTTTATCAACAACATTTATCGTGATTTTTAATTGGGGAAATTAAATGCTTCTTTCACCTCAAAAGTACATAAGCCTTTTCTCTACAACCGACAACACTTCCATCAACACGAGTGTTTTCTATGAAAAGAGAAAGCTCAAGCTTGTTTATATACTTTCTTTTGTTTTTACGAACCCTTTTCAAAAAATGATATTTCTACGTCTCATTAGAGGGATGGTCAACCCATCGATTTCCTAGTTTAGTTTCATCTGAGAGTGTGTGTGAGGAGCAAAAAATCATTTCCAATTTTTTCTATAGAATTCACGTTTTTGGTTACATCAGAGAAATTTTGGTTCAGCATACGCTTCATTTCATGTATTAATCTGGCAGCAGAGTAGAGAAAAATTTAATTTTCGGGACGAAAATCCCTTGACTGATTCGTTAAACACCATTCACTTTTTTTGGGAAATTAAATACGCTTCAGTAGATTTTAGCATGTGTGTTTGCTTATATTGAAGACTGAAGTTTACAGAGAAAACAGCAGGTTTTGCAAATTACATTTTATATACTTGGTCTCGGGACATACATGCTTGTAGGATTGGATGTATATTTTTTATACGTGATATATTATTTCTTTTAAAAATACCACAAAGTCGTAGTCATAATATTTCGTAACTTTATATACCAAAAACTGGCCAAAATATTCTTTGATTATATCCAGTAGAAATAATTTAGCCTTCAACTTGCACTTGAGCCTCGTCTATAGAAAGGAACCCACAAATAAATAAATTTGTCAATTAATTTTAGAAATTAGATTTTAAAGATGGCTAGCTTGTTGGTATTTGTAATAATACTAGGCATATAGTACTCACTTGCAACGCCGTCTGTCAGACTAGAATCATTTATGATATCCCCATCTAGGGAAACGGGGGAGTCATCTTCTGAAGGTCCTGCATTTTCCATCCTGTAGAAAAGTAGAATAATATGTTCAAATATTCCAGTTCCTGGTCCTTATCTTGCAAATGTCTAGTCTAAATTAATTCCTCACTTATTCGAACCTTCCCCTTCTTCTTTAAAGGTTACTGCTTTGGATTTGGATGAGGTACTCTGTCCATTCGCAGTGCCATTGCCATTTGCTGCTACCTTGGGACCTGTTTCCTTCTTAGGGGCAGGTTTCTTCTATGCAAAAAACAGACTGGTTGAATTTAACACTTCACAAATTCTACATTAATGCATTCTGTAATTACAGTTAAGCAGACCTGATTCTTTCCAGAGTTCTTTTTTGCATGCCATTGTCCACCTTGCCCATTGGATCTGTTTGGCACTTTGCTTGCCCCTGAGATTCGCATTTGATCAAACAAAGCCACCTAAAGAAATAAGAAATAACGATGAAATGTTTATACTTAATTAAATATATACCTTACATGTGAGTACTGTAACAGATTGGCAAGATTCAACATTTAATTTCCGTATTTTTTTTACAAACCGGCAAATTTTGATTGACAAAACCCCCTGGATTCATTGGCACACGAACGTTTCTGCCTCCGGCAATTGCATTCCCCAGACTCCCATTGGGTCCGTAATTAGCTCCCCAAGACCCCACAACCATCCCGGCAACCTCAAGATGCCCTCCTCTCGGCTGAACTCTTCTCTGGCGATTTGGAAGATCTGGAATCAATGGCACTGCGCCTGTTCCTCTGTTTTGAAGTCCAATTAGGCTACCAGCCGCTGGATATCCCACGGCATTTCCATAAATGCCAGCATAAGCATTTGCGGCATTTACTGGACCCAGACCGAATGGATTCGCACCAGCTATCGCTGCGTTAGCACCAATAAGACGGTTTCGAGGATTACCACCGGCAGTTACGGCTGCTGCCGCGGCCAGCTGTTGCAATGGGGCAACTGATCTGGCTTGACTAGCAGCAGCATATTGCGGAATGCTGTAGCTAATTCCGGATGGAGCAGCTATCATTTGGTTCATTAGTGGGGCTGTACCAAAAAAATAATCCATTTTAAAGTATAAGCAAGTGTTCGTTACAAATTCTAATTAATGGTGGGTAGCTAATTGCAATCTTGATATTACCATTGTTAGCATAAAGGAAGGGAGACGCAGCTTGAGGAGGAACAAACTGAACCTTGTTGAAGCCATCTAAGATTGCAACCCTGAGCTGTTCAATGTTGTATACGAGATCCATCTTGAACCCGCAAATTTCAGGGAGTGCTTTTCCTAGTGCCTGCTGCTCTATAATGTAGTTAAACACCTTTCCGTTGAAAAACAGCCAAGGACAGAAGAGCATATATGGAATAGGTGCTCCACATGCGTCGTTAGCAAGTAACGCCATTTCGCATCCTTCCATGAACAAATGGGAGAGGTGAATGCCTCGCATTGTTAGATTAGAGACTTCAATGTCTTGAGCGATTGTGGCATCTGTTATATCCTGGATATACGCTTGCGCAATGAAAGCGTCAAGCTCCGTTTTACGTAACACCTTTTTCTCTGTTCCCAGGATATACCTACAAAAAGCCTAGATTAGTAACTTTTACACGCGGAATCAACTAGAATAGAGATTTGATATCAACTGATTTGAACCAACCGTAAAACACAGGTCAAAACTAGCATCTGTTGCGGGACACAATTTGCGTCTAAAATAATAGCCTTGTCTGACTTCATAATAGTAAGAAAAGCTCTGATTCGCTTTCGCTTGCATTCTTCTTGATCCCTATAAAACAAATGGTCAAAAATATATATTGCAGTGAAATAGCATATAATATACTGACGTAACAGAAGAAAACAATGAACAATTTCTTTACCCCAACCATAGACGCTCCACAGTTGGCACTGCCCACCCAATTTCGACTGCATTGACAAACTGAGTTTTATTATTTTTCAACACGGGATCAAAAGTCGTCTCCCTCACTTGAATTGTGGGAACTTTTTCGTTTCTCTGCTTAGCAAGGAACTGAAGATGATGAAGATTGAACAAAATGGCATAGACTCGTTGTCGCAATGGACGGAACAAATCATGCGCCCTTGGCAGTTCATTGTTTTTTACATCCTCAATCAAGGCGGGTAACTTAACTTCTTTCTGCAAAAACGAAAATATAATTACATTCGGCACGGGCAGATTTCACCTGAATTACAGAACTGATTGACAGTCATTGATTATGAACTAAAACTTACGTTCTTCAAAATCTGGCAAATGTAAGGAGACATAAGGCCGCTCTTGTGACGACTTATAGCAACGTTTTCAATCTCTGGATTGATACGATATAATAATTTGTCCAAAGTTGATGTACATTTGGCGGACGTTGAAGTGGTGTTACTGCTACTATTGCTAGAATCCAGAGCGGCCGTTCCATTTCCGTCAACATTTCCGTTCATTGTCACAGCTTCCGAGTCTGCATTGCTTTCAGTAAATACCTTCGATGCGTCACCCTGAAAATGATACGGAATATGGAATTATATTTCCCCCAATTATCGAGCAATCTTGTAAAAGTCGAAAATTTTGTATCGGCTCACCTCTAACTTTTGAGTATCTGAAGGTAGAGACGTCCCATCGCTGCTGTTGTTGGAAGAACCAGCATTCTGAGGAGTTACTTTCTCCTTTTTCTCCTTCGATTCCTTCTTCGAGCTCTTCTTCTTGTCTTTAACCTTCGGTGTGGAGTTTCCTTTCGTGGCGTTCACGTCCAAATAGTATCGAAGGCACTTGACCACACTGTCGGCAAGCACCTTTAGCTTTTCCTTGTCCGTTTCAGCTGTAACTTCCATATTCGCAATAACATCGCCAACTTTTTCAGGCTCAGTAACTTCCAACATCCGTGTGAACTGAGCGACTTTCTCTATCACAGATGCTTTTGTTGTAGTGTCAGCTTGCAAAGTGGAAAAGAAATCTTTGAGATCGACTTCGCTCAGAATATGATTTCCTAAGAGGGCGGCAAAGATGAAGAATCGTTCCTTTGGTAAATCCAATGTTTCAAAGACCTTCTTCAGCTTTACTTCAACCGTTTCAAGAGATCCCTGAAGTTAATTATTTGGATTAACGATTACTACCCAATTAACAAATAAAACATTCATACGAATTGATTTTTAAATAGAACATTAGAACATACTTTAAATGTTAATTTCAATTTTTGAGCGGAAAAGTAGCGCTGAATGTCAAACACAAGATACTCAGGGTCATCCGCAATTATCCCATGAAAGCTGTTCCTCTGGCAAAATCTCACAATATCTTTGTGATGGTCTTCAACAGTGCACATCTGTGGAAAGAATTCGTTTAAAAAAAACAAGGCATGCACAAATTGAGTATTTAAATTGCCTCACCATTTTCATGTGCAAGCTCCTGAACGCGAGTCGAATAGAAGATCGTAGAAAGGCTGGAGGTACCCACCAAATCCTGAAAAAATGAGATTACAAGTTGTTAACGGATTTCGTAAAAAAAATGGATGTGCTAAAATTTAAAGCCGTAATTAATACTAACTTTGGTGGAGGCTTCCTTTTCAAAGTTACATGCTTATTAATTTCCTCCAGAAATCGATAGGTTTCCTCTTGTCGTTTCTTCCATTCTGTTTCAAGCCTTGCAGGTTCCAAACAGCCATTAAAGAAAATTACTAAATCCAGGTTGGACCCCTGAACTACAGTAGACAGGTTCCGAAGGAACTGTTCCATTTTGTTCCACTGGCCTCCACATACCCAATCTATGCAAACCAATCATGATTGCAGTTCAGTTGCGTGATATATACAACCATTTTATCTTTCAAAAACAAATTAAATACAACTAATTATATACCTGGGTAATACCCTCCGTACAAGCGATCCAAGCAGCATTCCCCATCGACAACCAACTTCAAAGGTCCTTCATTTTTTTTAGTTCTGACGTGTGCTAGCTTGAGCAAATCTACCTGCTCCGCGGCATTTGGTATGTTTTGTGTTATGTGGGACTAAAAGGTGAATGTGAAAAATTGTCAGATTAATTTTAATACAATTTATTCTTAACCTCAGTTGAATTAAATTATTCTGCCAAAATTGACAACCCTTAATATTTTGATCTCACTTACTTGCAAGTCGCTAAGTCCCATGTTGTCCCTCGCTGAACCAGATACTGATTAAATGGTATGACTTATGGTGATCACAATGTCTGCAGTCTATTATTCTCCCTGAATAAAAGTTTTTTTTTAAATCTAGTTTAAATATGTTCCTACTAAATTCTATGAATTGTTCTGCACCAAAGTTGCACTTGAGAGTCTATTTGAAGTCGAACGCCATATACATTCACGAGAGTCCTATATACAAACAAAAATTCCAAATTAATCTTGAAAGAGTGATTTGATGGCATTATTTTGAAGTCGCTCAAGTTATAACCCAAATTACCTTAATAAATTATTTTATATGATTAGAATAAATAGACTAAGAGTGATTCGATGGCATTATTTTGAAGTCGCTCAAGTTATAACCCAAATTACCTTAATAAATTATTTTATATGATTAGAATAAATAGACTCAGCCTCTCTTAGTCAGTCATTGTCACAACCTCTCTAAACTACATTACACGGTTAAAGTTGACCTGTGTCAGTACAAGCAAAAGCAGAGTTATTATAACCAGCACAATAATAATAATATTAATATTAATAATGTGAATGACTTACCAAGAACTTATTTATTCGTCGAATTAATCATGCAGCCGGTTTTTTTGTTTATGTGTACCTTAAAAATTTTATATCTCTAGTTATTATGCATTGTCATCCATTCATCTTTTATACTCATGCCATACATTTTTAACCGACATCCGTCATTTAATAGTAGATGACCTACCCTAATTTTGTTTGTTTGTACATTTACGAAACCTCATCGTACTTACAAATCGCCACTAAATAACTTCAACCGCCAGCCCATTTAAACAGTCTTACATCGCAAAATACTCTTGCTGGCAGTCGCTGGACCTTTTTTGTACCCAATTCGTTCCCCACTCGTCATTAATTTCCAGTTTACTTTTCCAGTAAAGTAGTCAATGAGGTAACTTGCAAGAAACTTATAATTTAAACGTAACAAATTAAAACTAATAATACTTTGTTATTCACTAAATAACTTTCTCAAAACGTTCAATTTCCCAATTCAGGTCATGGGGTGTACAACAACTTCAACTGACTTGTCAATAAAATGTTGTAAATAAAATACAACGGCGAAGGTTTCTCAATGAAGATCGTCGTCGGCAAACGAATAAATACAATGCAAAATTATGTCGACTCAGGGCTAACAAAAAGAACTATCCTAAAAATGGAAATTCCAGTTAAATTTCAGCAATTTAAAGGAACAACATTAATAATAAAAAAGGCTTGTCCCACGCTAGAAACAAATCGCTCAACATTTTATTCCAGCAGCAGCAGAAAGCAAACCAGATCCAGACTGACTAAATGCTTTTTTTTTATCTCATTTCCCTTCGGCTGGCAAGTAATTTTAATGCATTTGGTGAGCAAACAAGCACACTCACTCACACTCCTCCACTCAACTCATACACTCGCACTCGTAAGTAGACAGACAGACAAGTCGAGGCATAGGCAGAGGAACAGCAATAGAGAAATTATTGAAGCTTCTTCCTTTTTAATAAAACTTCCTAAAATACATGCTATGTACGTGTATCACTTAAAGAATGGAGAATGGTGAGAGATCCTATAGCGGCAGAGACTTTAAAAACGGGAGAAGAAGGTCTATTATGCTAATATATTGCCTACGAGCACGTAAAAGGGTGAATGTACAGTGTACATACATAATATCATGAAATGAATGTGTTCCAAAAATATGTTATGTACATATATCTATTCTCAAAGGATAAAAAATCCGACCCTGACCATTATTGCAATCATTATTGCTTGAACAGATCATTATTCATCTTTTTGGTGGGATAGAGGTTCGTCTTCGTGATTTGAGATGTATGTACCACAAGAATCAGCTTTGTTTGCCTTATATTTTATCTCGTAATGAACAATCATCATATTATTTTTATTGGGAAAACGAAACTTTCTCATTCCTTACGGGATCATCGAAGTATCTGAAGATACAATTATGCAATATCCAAAAATATGTTATGTACATATATCTATTCTCAAAGGATAAAAAATCCGACCCTGACCATTATTGCAATCATTATTGCTTGAACAGATCATTATTCATCTTTTTGGTGCGATAGAGGTTCGTCTTCGTGATTTGAGATTTATGTACCAGAAGAATCAGCTTTGTTTGCCTTATATTTCATCTCGTAATGAACAATCATAATATTATTTTTATTGGGAAAACGAAACTTTCTCATTCCTTACGGGATCATCGAAGTATCTGAAGATACAATTATGCAATAGGTTCACCGGTTTTTTTTGACGGGGTTGCTTGGTTCCTAGCGGTGCGGTGTGACGTGACGACGACTGCAAAAGGAAGTTTTTGATCAATGAATGTTCTTTCTATTTCCTTCATAATACGTCCCACACTTATCTACGTCAGAGATTTTTTTAAAAACTTGTTGGCGATGTAAGAATGAAATTAGGCTTGGTAGCGATGTGCCTAAAATGAAGAAATCTATTTCAGTTTTTTGCAAAAATTGCAATGCTCAAGCTCAGAAGCAGAAATGATTCAATTGTTGAGTTGAAGATGAATTGATTACTTACTGTGTCCAAGTACAACACAAATGATGAAAAATCTTTAAATGTACAGGTGTCTTATCTACTATATCATACAGGTGAGAAATTGACTCGGGCTCAATTGCAGAGATTAATTTTTTTGCACAGATGTAGACTAATGTTTTGCAGATGAGGCGAGATGAGATTATTATGAGATCAACAAAAAATTAAGTTTATGCTTTTCAACATATGCCATGTTTGCTTGTTTTCAAGAATAAATTTCGACNGTGCCTAAAATGAAGAAATCTATTTCAGTTTTTTGCAAAAATTGCAAGCTCAAGCTCAGAAGCAGAAATGATTCAATTGTTGAGTTGAAGATGAATTGATTACTTACTGTGTCCAAGTACAACACAAATGATGAAAAATCTTTAAATGTACAGGTCTTATCTACTATATCATACAGGTGAGAAATTGACTCGGGCTCAATTGCAGAGATTAATTTTTTTTTTGCACAGAACGTGTGGACTAATGTTTTGCAGATGAGGCGAGATGAGATTATTATGAGATCAACAAAAAATTAAGTTTATGCTTTTCAACATATGCCATGTTTGCTTGTTTTCAAGAATAAATTTCGACTAATGTTCGAGGGTTGATTTAATGAACATCTCTTGGAACCAGTGATGATGAGATCTGTCTAAATGTGCCTACTCTATAAAGGCATTCAACTTGCTGAAAATGAGGACGGAACAATGTGGTTTTTACTTTAAATGCACTCTAAAATGTGCATCATATTCCCCTTTTTTGAGACTCGTGATTGATGGTTTGTGGAAAGAAATAGAGGGCAGTGTTGTTAGTCAAGCACGTAACTGTGGTTTATGTATGCAAAAGTATGTAACCAATGGCTAGGACTTTTTGGATTTTGGAGAGAAAAAAAATGTCGAAGTGAATGAACATATCACAAGCATTTCTAAAGTTCAACAATAAAAGAAACATGGTTTACAGTCCATGCATCGTCATCTGATGAGTCATGAGCATTAGCATTAACACATTAACACTAAGGCTTATTCAATCTGCAGTAACAATCAATGCGGGGCAAAATAAGATGATAAATGGTTCAGCTTAAAAAGTTTTATATACATATGCTTGGAATTATGGATTGCTGAAAGGCGTCACAATCTCCATTGATGTAAAATACATACGTCCGTCGAGATCGAGATAACCCCCTGATTTCCTGTTATTTCTCAATCATTTTGGAAGACAGCAAACCCACTCAATTCTCAAGCTTTCTTCGGTTTCCCTTTTCTACTGAAAAAAAATTGCAATCTTTATAGAGCAAGCCCAACAACAAAGCGCCAGGGGAAATCGTTCATTCATTTTTTTTTTTTTTTTTTTTTTTGAGAAAGCGATTTGGGTTGGGGGGAAACGTTCTTTTCTACTACAGAAGAGTAAAACACGCTGTTCCTGTTTTCCAGTGAATGAAAAAAAAAGAATCGTGGTTAGATTTAAGTATAAAAAGAAAATCGTGACATTTTTCATTTCCTCTATCGGATGAAATATGAGTGACACTCTGGATTTTCTTGTGTACTTTGCACACGTGCGTGGGTGAAATGACGACACTCGATCCGCAGAAAAAAGATTTTGTTGAGTGAAAGCATAAGAATAAATGATGATGATAAAAAATATCAGACCTTGTGCTCGTGCTCGTATGGTTTCTCTCGTTGCCTTTTTTATCGACCTATTTTGTTGTGGGTTACTCTGAACAAATCCCTATTATAGAGATCAATGTGAGAATAGTAAATCTAATATTTATGAGGACGACCATCATAATGTACATCTATCTACCTACGTCTACAACGTTCAAGAAGGAAAATTCGGAGAAAGCGTCTAAAGAATGGAACTTGAGGATTATTCATTTCATATGCTTTTGTGAACAATCCATTATTAAAGCAAAATTTTAAGGGAAAACTGGTTGCAGTGTTATAGCCGATATATTTCCTGTAAATGGGAATTCACTGCTTGTATTAGCCCTTCTACTGGCAATATTACCATGTTTGTTTGTGCGTCTGTCATTATTTTTGTATTCAATGATTTTCTAAATATTAATTACTCACAATCGTAATTGCACATGGACTGTAAAAGTCTTTATTTATCGTCTTACAGTCTTTTTCCTCATTGAAATATAGCGGTGAATAGCTCAATTTGTTTGATGCTACTTTAGTATTTTCCTTTAATTATTATTTTCCCCATTCTGTATAAAACGTACCCAATAAGCTGCCTTTCACTCTGCATAGAAGGCGCGATATGTCATGAATGATAAACTTGAGTGTTTTGCCTCTCTCTTCTGCATAATTTAAATTCACAAGAACAAACTAATGAGAAAAATATTCACATCGTGCATAATCCTCATCAGTCCATCTGACAACGATGTAGTGCTGGCTTTCACATTTCACAATGTTTACAAATTAAATGAACTATGTGAAAGGCAGCTTAGCTGAAAACGCTTCATCAAAATGCATCATCACACTCTTCGTATCGGCTCAGTCCTCTTCACTCCCCACATTATATCCTTTATCTCTGAGAATCATTCTGAAAAAACCAAACCAGTTTTTTCCATCATCATCATCGTCATCATCATTATGATCCTCTTTCTCTTTACCAGCATTAGCAGAATTCCAGTCCATTTTTTTCTGTTTCGGGTCGATAAAGTCACCTAGGTAACTATGAATGACGTTGAGAAAGCCTTTTCATTCCAGCATGCATACCTCCACTGGAAGAAAACTTGCTTTCCAGCGAGAAGCCCGTAAGCTTGGAGTCTCCACAAAAAGGAAAACTTTCACTCAGGTATACCAGAATGAAACACCCGATCTTCCAGCAACAGTAACACTGCATAATACCCTCCAACGTTGTATTGAAATAAAGCCTTAATCCTCTCTACACAATAGCTATAATAAAAAAAAACTTTTTTGCTTGAGGAAGAAGAGAAATTCCTTATTTCCCATTCAGAGATAGAGAAGAAGTGAGTTACAATCGAAAGAGGAACACAATAGAGGACGTTGAGGGGTTTCACTCTGCTTTCCCGTTTATGCAATAAAAAAATCCCAATTGATCCTATAAAAATGGGTACAAAATCTGTCAACTGACTTTGGTTGGCTCATGCATCCGTCGAGCTATAATAACTGCACATCGCATCATCAGGATCAGGACAGAGGGAAGGCAATAGTACTCTTTCTACTGCTCAGGTAGTAGTGTTTACGACTACTTACATGGTGCTTATTTAAAACACAGTTTTTTTTGTTCTGTTATAACTTCATCTGTGTGAGACGAGAGTGAGTGAATGTGTGTAAGTGAGTTTGTACCACATTATAAATCGTTGATAGTTTCGTTTCATCAATCAGTATCGGGTTACCTTGAGTGGGGGAAAGGAAAATCGTTTTTCTTGCTTTGCTACTGGCTTGAAATTAATATGGGTGGATTTTATGTCACCTTCTTCATCTTTCAGGGAGCATAATTTTAGAACAAAAATATTTCTAGTTCCAGTCAGCCTTTTTACGTACAATAAAAATAGTTTTCTTACCACTTAAAATTTCGTGATGAAGCTCCGAGTGTTTTCGTTGCGGTGAAGTTAAGTAATTAATATCTTTCGATTAAGAGACTTTTAAAATTATACGTTTTGGACAATCGTGTTACGAGAAAAGGTGAAAGTTTTCACCGAATCGGGATAATGGAGCGTCAATTGGAACAATTTACTTAGAAGGTAAAAAAACTAATAAGGAAATTTTTTTCCTTGCTACTTTCTAATTTTGTTAATTATTTGCGTGAGTAGTCATTGTATTGTCATTTGTCATGTATGTATGTATCTGGACATAAGCTTTGCTTTTACACAGAAGTAGAGTCTCATCAATGAGTTTATGGGATATATCATACTTATCAATCATTAGCTCTGTACAAGAAAGTTCATCCATCCAAGTGCTTTCTCTCACTTCCCTTGAAAAGTGGCTCTCTCTCCTACCGTGTCTGGTTATAACCGACACGTGCATAATGGAGTGGAGGAGTTCCAGGATGAGAGAACCATGAACCTTGAAAGTACCTTTCTCAAAGGCATAAATGATGTGTATGTTTTCCCATTTCTCATGCCAGCAAAGCAAGTTCGAACATATTTTTTGCAAAAAAAATTAATGTTCAATTTTCGACTAAAATATTAATCCGATTACGGTAAAGTGCTCTGCTGTGGTGTTGTGTATAGTAGTATGGTATAATGGAGTGTTAGAGAAAAGGGTCCGTCAAATCTCATTCTATTCACTTGGATCAAGATGAAAAGTAAATGTTTTCCAGGAAAGAAATTAATAATTCAAGCGTATCGAATTCCAACCGACCCATATCAAACGCCACATAGCAGCATAGCTTTTGTCTGCATGAAAGATCCTCATCTCCCAAAAACTCTTTAGACGCGAGTTTACTTTACTGGTGAATGAGGGAGAAAAGGAAAAATAATATGGCCGATCGATTGAGAAAGTCCTTGGCCAAGTACCATGTCCTAAGTGTTGGTGGTTGCTGGAGAATATAAAAAAAGGATAGGGAAAGTTGATGCAGGGACTAGGGACCCCTTGCATGATGAAACTTCAACATTTTTCCCTCACAAGTCCTTTTAGTAATATTATCGCGCTCTGAAAACATGTTCCCAAAGACGAAGTGACATATAGTAACGTTGCTAATTTGTTTAATTTAATATACAATGTACTTATTATATATGCTCGAAGGCATGTTACGTTTTCTTCAAAGTGTTTATATATTTGAAATGGACCGTACGAGACATGTACCTGAAAGAAGCAACCAATGCATAATGATAGGATTACGTACACTTTACATACATGCATATACGCACACATCCTTTTTTCATAGAAAGACAGTATCGGTCACTGTCTGGAAATCATGATGTTTTCCGCTCTTTTTATGGAGCGTCCTCAAGGACGGGTCGGTAATAAACCTAGATTTTCTTCGGAAAAATGACTTTTGGGATGTTGGGATGTGCTTTCCCAAGCAAGAGCATTTTTATTTGAAGATCCTTATGAAAGTCTACCATTGAGCTCTTATTGGTGAAATTCCTTTCAACAGAATATTTTTCGTGGATGATGACGAGCTCGACAAAAGGAAGCAAGGTTGCAAAGGAAAAGCATGAAAGTGCAGCATATTTAGCTCGGTTCATAATTCCATTGATTTTAGAAACTTTTTCTGGGAGAATTTGCCTTTATCATGATGATCGTGTGACCTCCGATAAATAGAGCGAGACTCAGCTTACAATAGGCAGGAAGCTGCATCATTTCTACGAATTTCGAGAATACTTATGTATGGTACGTGTATTTTGTATGGGGTGATCACAGACTTAAGCATAAGACTTTTAGGGAAGTGCAACAACGAGATGACCTTCGAGGCTAGTCTCTTAATATGCGTTAAATCCACAAGGAACATATGTGCTTACTTTTTTATGCTTTTGCAAAACTTTAATTTATTTAATTAAATAATAAAAGCACATGATGATGAAATTTTTTATGCTCATATAAGTAAGTGCATTTGTTATGAATTGTATTATTGCAAACTTTGCAAACTGAAAAAGAATTGGAAGTGTGTTAAGTGTAAATAAAAGACACTGGGAAAATGTTATCAGGGGAGTCTAAAACTGGCAAACCGAAAGTACGTGTGGTATGGTATAACGTAAAAGAGATAATGTATTTCATATTATGTACATACTTTTACTCTGTCAGAACAACAGCAGAGCTTAATAGTGTTTTCTCTCCTTTCCCGCTGGGCACGCAAACATAATCGTTCCATTATTTTCTTCTGTTGCTGCATCAAGCCAAACCCAGTCGTTTTGCTGTTTTTGTTTCTGGAGGCCATGGTCAATCGTTGTCAACTGGAGGTCATGCATCGATATCATCATCCCACGATTTCTGACTCAACTATATATACACCATTCTCAGTGGATTTCCTACTTCCACTTAGTTGCTGCTCAAAATAGTTTATTTTTCAAATCTTGAAAATCTAACAAAATGGAAGCAAAAAGAGTTTAATTTAACAAGCAATTTCATTCATATGAGAGACTAGAGTGAAAGCATGGCGAGAATCCTTGCAAAGTTGCTTTCATAATTGAAATGTACCTACATATACGGATCTCCCGTTTCGATGGGGGTTCCGCGTCTACACAACACTCTAAAAAATATAGTAGTTCTCAGCGGTTGGTGTCACGAGCGTTTTGAAGGCATAAGTATGTATTGCTATTATCCTAAAATGATTCGAAAAATTTTCACAACGAATGCTTTCTTCAATGAATTGCACGAGATTGAACGTGCAGATAATGTAATTGAAGCCCTGCATGTTTTTTTCTTGTACTTATGCATGCAAAAACTTTATATTTGAACCACTACATTGTAGCATATATAGCATGTACGATGGTGTTTCGTAAGCCGGAAATTAGTTGCTCGTTTTGAAACTAAACACAACCGCAACAGAAGAAAACAATTTGAAGAAAAGAGGGAAAAAAATCTATCATAAACAAATGCAGATACATGTTTGGTCGAAAAGTTTTCCATGAAGCTGTCAAGTGCACTACTACTCTTTAAACTTACTTTCCGAAATACTCGTTCTGTTCCGCTTTAGTGGAGCTTTTGGGGTTGAATTTAGTAACATAGTTTGAATTCTTGTTGCTTTGTCTAGAGTCACCGTTCCGTTCCAGATGGCATGGTAAAGTGAAAGTACTTTTATATCATTCTGAAGAGAAATTCTTTGGCCATATCAAATATACTACCTGATCAACGGGCACTTTTGAAGGGAAAGAAAGGCAACTTTTTAAAATATCAACTCTAATATTTTACAAGTGAATCGTAAAAAGCATCCTGCATAATTTAGTATTTTGTGTGAGTGAGAGAGAGAGAGGAGGAATAAGAAGAGAGCAATCGAGTGAGGAGTGACCAAATAAGGAGGAAATCAAACCAAACCACAGTAAAAAGAAACTGTAGAGAAGCAAGACCAAGACTCACTCACGAGCCAAGCTCTCTGCATTCTGCATAGACATGAAGGGAAGAGCAAGCTGGAGTAGAACAACAAACCCAATTTGAACGACCGAAGCTCTATCAGTTCCAACCACTCCGCAAGTGGTTGTGCATCAGGACGGAAGGCAAAGATTTCTTGGCTGTGGTGGTGGTGGTGCTGCTTCAACTGATGAAGCAATTATTCCATTACTCTTCCCCGCGATCATTACAACTTTATAGAAAACAAAAGGCGTTTATTTTTGTAATGTGATTTTTTTTGTGTGGAGTGGCGAAAAGGAAATGTGAATTTATTGAGAATTGTGATTTATCATCGTTCTCTATCGCTCGTGATTCAATATGGTCAGCTAAGAGTAAAACGCTGCAGTGTTCTAGTGCTTCCAACAGCTATCATGTGAAACTGTTTGCGAGTGACCGAAGCTGAATACAAACGTATCAGAAGGAAAATATTAGTGATCCTTTTTTCTCAATGCTACATCAAGCTAATATTATTTTTGTAGAGTAAATATAATGAGATAAAATAGTTCAGCAAAGTATTTTTTTGGTTGAGTGTGGAAATCGCGCTCCTCGTGTTACTTTCACCAAGGCGAAAATTCTTTTGAAGTTATGTGGCATAAATAGCAATAAGAGTGGGATGATGGACAGAATTCATCATAAAACGCCCACATTTTCTTATGAAATAAATAAGTCATCATCACCACACCATTTATTGGAGGTACAGAGTTGTCATATTTCTTAGAATCGCCGGTCGGTAACTGGTGACATCGACAGAAAATGAATGAATTTGGTCTCTTGAATGGGGGACGTGACGTGAGTTTGTAGATTGTAGATATAGTAAGGTAGCCTCTAATAAGAAGAGCCTCTTCGTGTTTTGACGTCTAGCTTAATTGCATATTTCATTTTCTCCTGAAGTTGTTTACTCGACAATATCTGCAGGAAGCAGACACCAGATAGCCCACTCATTTATTTTCCGAAATAACATATTACGTTGGCGTTGCCGTTTTTGAATACAGTTGATTCGCAGAAATTAAAAAGTTTTATGTTCTGTTTTGATAATCTTCATTATTCATGTTCTGAAAGAACTGGCAACGACGACTGCTCTTAATGTGGAGGAAATCATGCGTTTCCAAAAGTTGATGAAAAGTTTCACGAGTGATTAGAAATATGGGGAAATATGGGAAACACATTACCAAACTAGTCAGTTGGAAAAGAAAAGTTAAAAAATACAAACCCTTAATTAAATGTATTCTTTTCGGAGGTAATTATCAAAGAAAGTTCGGGGAAACAGCAAGGAAAAAGTTTCAATGAGAAGTACAAGGAGACTTTTAATCAGATTCTAATTCATAAATATTTAATGCTTCCTTTCATTTTGAATATTGTAGGTAAAAATAATGGTGGTAAAAGAACAGAGATTACATTTTCAAAATATCTTTAAGCCTTATTTACTCAGTACCTAGTAAGCGCTGAATGAGCAAATGCCCTAAAATTTATTTTTATGCAGAATTCAGAATGAAGGGAGCGAAATAGAAAAGGACTTTCAGTAAACAGGAAACGCTCGTAAAGATTGACTGACATAGATTCTAATCAGACGAAAAAACATTTTTTTTTCTTTTGGTAAGCTCTCTTACTGGGAAATTGGCTGTATCGAATTGTAATGTGAGCATATAAAACCCTGATAAGATCTTAAATGGAGAAAACGAGAAATCTACTTATGGACGAAAAACTTTTATTGTGAAGGAAGCTCTAGCTATCAAGCCTAATAGATTCAATTTTCAGAGTTATTGTATAATATCTAGAAGAATTCGTTTGCCAGGCACGCCAGCATTTTTTACAAGTTCAGTGAGCACACCTACTTAATACTTCCTCATGAAAAAGTGTTTACCTTTCGCTCGAGTTTCGCAGAATATCTGGCATCAAATGCTTCCAGTATATTGTTAGTTTAGAGATAAAGATATGAGAAAGGACTATTTTTGCTTGAAATTTATTGTATACGAAACTCTTGTCAGAAGGCTTGATAGTGATTGCAATGTAAATGGTATGTGATGTCAGGACGTAGGAATAATTACGAATTAAAGTTTAAGTACAAACATTCAAATCGCTATCGACATCCAGAAAGAAAAAATATTGTGATGACTAGCGGGTTCAAAAAAATAAGTATTTAGTAACCAGTAAGCAGATTGGAAAGGTACTTATACTCGCACTTCACCCCAAAATCAACCAAGTTCAACCTCCAAAGACATTATTCCTTCCATTAAATAAGATAATTTTAAAAATATTTATCTAATCCATATTTTTTTCAGGTGATTAGCTGCAACAAAAACGTATGCACGCTTCAGATTACCGACACGACGGGATCTCATCAATTTCCTGCTATGCAAAGGCTTTCCATCACCAAAGGTAAAAAAGCAAAATGCTGAAAATCTGACTGTTTTAAAATGATGTTGTACAAATCACATAAGGCATATTTTTATAAATTTTCTTTGATGAAATTCGCAAAGGTTTTGTAAAAAGAGAAATATCATCATTATTTCATTTCATTCACAGGTCATGCCTTCATCCTGGTTTATTCAGTGACGTCAAGACAAAGCTTAGAGGAGCTGAAGCCCATGTGGGAAATGATTCATTCCATCAAAGGCGATCTCACCGATATCCCTGTCATACTTGTCGGGAACAAGTGTGACGAGGTGGAGAATCGTGAAGTAGTACAGGTTAGTATAGATGGACTCTTGATCGAATTGTTAGTTATTTTTCAAGTACGTATTATTCTTCTCCACATTTTGTCTCAGTCTCAAGATTCTTTCTGACGAAAGAATCAGGCATCGAATGATAATTTTAGCTCTATTTGAAAGCTGAGACGAGTAGAGGAGAAATCCTTTATTTTTGGAAGCGTTTACCCAAAAACAAAATGCTTGAAAGTAAACAAACAGTACCTAATCTAAACTTACTCCACAAACAGCTTTTACCTACTTCATCTTTTTCATATGAAATGAGAAATCTCAGTTTTAAAGGCTTATGAATGGGAAGCTTAACTGCTTAAAAACTTAAAATGCCCTTTTTCTGAAGATGGGAACTCATGTTGGGAAAACAACCACGCACACTTGAGTTAAAACGCCTTTCAAGTATCTCGTGTTTCCCAGCTCGTTCATCGTTCGTAAGAAGGCTTATTTACACTTTTCCTAAAAATCGTGAGTGTGTGTCTCGGCCTTTGAGAGAGTGATACTACCACTGCTGTTGAGGAAGATGTTGCCTCTCTGATTTCAGCAAGGGATCCGTTTCGGCTATGGCGATAAGCTTTTTGAGTAAGGTGTTGTGCATAATGCTTTTGGATCCTCTTTTTTAAATTTCTTGGATCCGATCACGAAATTGGAACCTCAGATTTTTGAAAGCCTAGGTATGTCTATATCTATCTATTTTTCATTTTCAAAAAACATTTCAAAAGATGAAAACATGTTCTCTTCTTTTGGAATTTTACATCCTAAAGGAAATACTTTTGGCTAGAAATTTTCATAAAAAAGAAAGTAACCGCCAGCCAAACGCCAAACCAAACCACACGTCTATCCATGGTTCTTTAATCCCTTCTTCTCTCATAAAATTCCATTTTATGCACATGTGATTAGAATGGAAACCAACAACTTCCCGTTTCGTTTTGTTCACTTGCTCAGCAAGCTCCGAAAAAGAAGAAAAAACTCATAATCTCAGAAAAGGTGACCCTGAAAAATTCATTGAAAACCCTTTTACAACCCTACCACCAACAGAACGGTAGTTGTGTAGTAGTAGTTGTAGTAGAAGCATAAAATAAAGTTACTATGCATGCCTGCTTACTTGAGACATGTACATGATTGTGCTTTTTTTCCTTCATAATAATAGTCCCTTTTCCATCCCCTTTTATATTTTTTCTTATGGACACACTCACCATCAACCACCACCACACGCGGAGGTCTCAGAGAATGCGGAATGCTTGCAAAAAAATTTGAAAGACCTTCAGTAGTGCTCCTCCTCTCTTGTCGTGTCGGTATGTAATACACGTAATGCTTTCACTGGCGCTCTTTACCCTTTCCTGTAATACCCATCCTATGTCGACTGGAATGCCGTGCACAGCACAAGAACTCCTCGTTAAGGTGTAGACTTTTTTATTGAATGGAGTTATTTCATTGTAAACTCTCATTTGCCCACATTTCCGTTTCTTTCTTTGGTGTGTGTGAAAAAACACTCTGGCTGCTTGTCGTCATCAAAATTACGAGACCGTGAATGTAGCTCTACAAACATTGTGGCTTGAGGGAAGAAGTAAAAAATGCAAAGTCTGACTGAATTTGTACTATGTAGTAGTAGTCAGTCGTGGATGTCGCCCACACGAAGATCGTATTTTCTCAATGATTCTTCTTCTGGGATTTCTAAAGATTCGTATTCGATTTGATTTGAGAAGGAAAATGCAAGTAAAAAATGGAAATATGAGTGGCGACTGGAGATGAGCCTTTTTAATGTTGTTTTATCTACTAGCAAGGCTTTGGCTTGACTCAAGTCGTCGCCATTACTTTCCCTCGGTGGCAACCGTTGAGATGAGATGATGATGTTGGAAAGGGCAGAATCTGAATTTTTATGAGGCTTTCTCTACCAAAAGCCAGTCGATGTCTCAAG
This sequence comes from Seira musarum, assembly GCA_027743895.1. NCBI lineage: Eukaryota > Metazoa > Arthropoda > Collembola > Entomobryomorpha > Entomobryidae > Seira > Seira musarum. The sequence continues at coordinate 1,582 of JAHZMX010002120.1, read as the reverse complement.
CCAAGCCAAACCATATATTTATTCCAGTCAGTTTGATGAGGGGGAAAATGGATGGTAAATTGGGAGTGATGATCATGATGATGCATGATAGTGATGTGTAGGAGGACGATAGAACGTGTAGCTCAACAGTTAGTCCCCTTTTAATTTTTGATCTTGTTACGAGAACATTTAACGAGTAAATTGTGAGGTGAAGTTCTCGTCGTGACAGGAAAGCTCTCATGTGCCAATCAACATTAACATTAGACTAACCAAACGAAACCAATACATCAGGAACAGGTTTGAAGTTTTTAAGGAAACCTAACGTAATTTTTACTCGTGTCAACTACAGCGTTTGGAAAAGACCACATCACATAACTTTTAGTACTTTTTTCTGAGAGGAAAAAAATTGACACGTACGTCGTACATGTACACGTTGACATCGGATCCTTTTGTTGTGTAATTTGACACTCACTCGTGATGATGATGGGGATGATGATTATGATGTGGATGAAGACGAGGAAAAAAGGGGAGGATCAAAACTGCTTCTTTTTATGAGATTCCTCTTGACATTTTCGTGGTTGAGCGTGATGGGATGCGAGGTTGACGTCATTACCCATTATTGGCAGGGTTATCAAGGGACAATTCTGAGAACGCTTAAAAATGATGAGTTGTGCAGAAAAAAAATTAATACAAATGTGATGAGAATTGATTGGGAGAGCAGCTTTAAGAGCTGCCTTCCTTTTGTAGCTCATTAAAATAAGCAATGAAATCGAGACTGAAATGAGGTTAACTCCAAGTAAGAAGCAAATCATTATACGGGAGAGCAGAATAAGCATATTATTCCTTCTCTCTTAAAAATACTCTTCTCAAGAAATAAAGTACACTTGGTGTATTCTTTTATGTTTCTGACCATGAACTACATTTCCATTTTATTTTTGCTGGATATTGAGTAAAGTTGTAAAAGTAATTCTGGAATGGGTACGATCAAAGATTGTGAATACTCTTCGGCTCTTGTGTTAGGAGGAAACTTTTTGGCGAACTTTCCCTCGTTTTTTTGTTCAATTGCAGCTGTAATCCTATGAAAAATACGGACTTCGTGAAGAAACGTAACTGGAATGTTGTATAGAGTCTCGTAGAATTGGTGTCGTTGCCAAAAAAAGTTTCTCCTTTTTTCATCTGCTCAACTCTGTTTTTCTTGGACTTGGACGTTCCTATTATCTCTGTGTGTGGACTGACTCGGTGTCTGTGAGTTGTGCGTACATGCTGGAGAAGAGCCAAAAGGCCACGAAAGAAAGTACAAGAAATTTTACATGGGGGCTAAGTCAAAAAGTGAAAGTCTTTTTTGGAAAGCAATGAAGAATGAATTTATTCGTAAGCAGTACCAAATACGGTTGAATAAAATGTATAGTCTCTGCCTAAAGTTTTTTTATAAAGTTAAAGTAAAATTGGTACATTTTTTTGCATAGTGCGGGTATGCTTCTAAAATGAAACAATGACGTAAGATTTCCGTACAGGAGCCATTTTGTTGTTTGTGCTTCGGCTTCTATCAACAAGGTCGTTGGCTAAATTAGTGCTATTTCTACTCATATGCATTTGTCTGTTT
>JAHZMX010002119.1:0-12515 GCA_027743895.1 Seira musarum | reverse complement strand
CACACAGTCACACAACATGTAAGACTTTTTTAGGTTCTTGGAAATTGTTTAATACAATCATTTAAGAAAGTTTTAGCTAGAAATGAAATTTTCGATTAGCTCATAAACCAAGCAAAGGAAAATACTATTTTGGGGACAATCTTTAAACTCGGCACTATTGGATGATCCAAAGCAAACCTAAACCACAAGTACCGGAGAACCATCGCAATTTAAAAGTTATTATCAAAATATAGTTTCGGTTTTCGGGGTATGATCTCCAATCTAATTTAGGCACGATGTGCTGTCCTGGTCGCAGTTATTGCGAGTCTTAAAGTAAAAAAATATAAAGCGTGTATACGAGTGATACACGGTTGTGGTAAGATATTATAATAGAAAGAGTGTAATAAACAGGGAGAAAGCTGTACAAAGTAGAGCTTAGAGAAAATCAGGAAATTTGATGACATTGAGATAAAACTATGCTTGTCTAAAAAAATCTGGGCGTAGCATGAAAAAGCTAGAACTGGATTACCTACATTGTTATTATCATTCGCCGACGGATAGATGAAGATAGCTAGACAACTAACGTGAGTGAAGTAAGAAGAAGAAGGATCTGATCTGAGAAACTGTAAAACCCAATTTAAGATTTTCCACTCTCTTAAAAGCCAAAGCACGACAAAACTAAGGGGAAGTGAAAATACTGGGAAGCTTCGTCGATATACTTAGGTATAGCATTAACAAGGAATTGAGTGCTTAGTATTGCTCACAGCTTTCTACATTATTAAAAATGCTTGACATATTCAACCTCTGATGGATATTATTGTGAATCATGTCGCAATAGAAAATATCTTTTTAAAACCGCGATATGCTATGTATTTTGTTTTCCAACTTGTAATTCATGTTAGAATCTTAAAACATCATCTTGATCCCTTATTATTTGAGATATAGAAAGTATTTCATGTTTCTTGAGAAAAGTGTGGGGGCGGGTGGATATGATATAAATGTATAGCCTGTGTGCCATATTATAACACCTTTAGGTAGTGCCTTTCAGACTTTTGCTCACCTCCTTCGTAGTCAATGGTTCAGTTAAACCGGGTACAAGTGAACTGAATGTGCAATTCTAATACATTTATTTCCTTCTTCCTTTCAAAAGGAAAAGTGAAACGAAGAAAAGGCTTACGGATTGCATTCCAGGAAAATGTATGTACCTATGTATATGTAGTTATTACACAGGATTCCACCTTTCTCCTGCTCCTTATTTGCTCATTCGTAACGGGAGCTTAAGTGAAGCTTAGCAAGAGAAAAAGTTCTTATTCAACAGAAGGCAAAAGCAGCACTGACGGGAAAGAAAGGCAGAAAGAGAGAGCAAGACGAGCAGAATTTTTTTTCTTGAATGAATTCTGCCAGAGATGGTGGATGAAAAAAACAATGCATTACGCGGGTTTGGTCTCAACTTTCCTTTCACAAAAAAAAGCGAAATCCAGACGAGGAAAGGAACGAGAAAGAGCGAGTAGGTACCCCATTTTTTCTGACTGGATTGCAAAGAAACGGGGTTTTACTTGTTCTTTAAGCACCAAAGTATTTGCTTTCTTCGGTGAGAAAATCCGTAAGGAGAAGGGGGAAAGTGTAGTTATGTGAAGACGAGAGAGTGTGTGTGGCATGGACAATCATTCCATAAAATGAGCCTGTTGGCTTTCACTTGCTTCTTTTCACCAATAGTAAAGGATCCCATTTTTCAGCTTGTATATATTATAGTCCGAAAGTACAAGCACACATAGCCTTGTGTAAAAAAAATACTCTACGATTTTATTGATTGAATCAGACGACTACCCAGAAACTATTCTTTCATTTTGTACACACATATTTTCGGGTTAAAATAAGTAATACATCTTTTTTTACTCCGATAAAAACATCAACTATGGTTCGTGTACACAAACAAGAGGATACGTCTTGTTAAGTAATTTTATTCCATTTCTTTATTAGTTTCAGGTTCTCACGCAAAAAAAACTTTTTTTTGTATGAATGTACAAATGTCTATGTGGAATGTACATGCTGTGAATGGGAATTATAGACAAAGTTCCGTACTTGATTGGTAAATGGTATGTATTATGAAATGTATTTTCCTTGTTTGTCTTTAGCTTTTGTTATAACTTTACCTTCTCCAACCATTATGTATTCATTCAGCCAAACATGAAGGAAATTGGTGTTATTTGTGCTCTTTATGTGACGGGCTAGACCTATTTCAGCATTTACAGCGATTGTAGAAAAGCTCGTTTTCTTCTGTCCTCAAGTAAAAAAGGTACCTGAGAGAGAAGCATAGAAAGGAGTCCATTCGTGTTTCTTCTATCAATGCCTTGGACAATACTTCAGATTTCACTTACAACAACCAAACTATTGATTATGAATATACGTTAAACATGAATGCATGCATAGTCTTGATTACTTTTTTTGTCAGAAAAAAACCTGAATGGAGAATGAAGTCAATGAAAGTATTTCATAATTTATAAGATTGTACACCACATGTAAAAATAAACTTACAACTTTAGTCGAATGCGAATTGCAAGCATCTGACTCCACAATGGTATTTATTGTAAAACTATATAAATCACTGAAGAAAAGCCCTTATACTTTATTAAATGGCTGGGGATGCTGAAGGCAAAACTAATTATTTGAAAATTTACAAAACCATTGGAGAGAATAATTAAAGACGTCAGAGATTTTACGCCCTGAACGTACACACATATTATACTGAGTTTGAAGACATCTTGATCCATCTCCATTTTAAAGAATCAAGACAGAACGAAAACCAGAAAAACATTTGACAATAATTTCATAACGCTGTAAGAAAATCTAACATTTTCTCAGCAATAACCTATCCGACTTTATGAAGCAAAACATTTCTTTACGCATCATTCTTTTTAAGAAATTAGAAAATGCAAGAAAGAAGGAGTTAAGTGATAAAAAGGAAGCAATAAATTTTCAACATATGCTGTAAAAATATATGTACCGAGAAAATCCCATTTTTACTCTGCCAGGATCCATTTTTTTGCTTCACGTGAATATTGCATGAGGAAATCAGTACATTATGAGATGAGAATCCTTTAGAATCTGGATACCTAAAAATGAGAAGAAAATGAAGTAGCGCAGCGATTCCCTTTGAAATAAAGCTGACAAAGAGAAATTGTTTAGAGTTTAAAAGGTTAGTTTTCCTCTTGTTTGTTCTTCTGTTTCAGTCTGCTCAAATAAATATTATGGTACACATCATCAGTAATGTGGAAATACATGCCATAAACTATTAGCTATGCATGATTCACAAAAAGCATGCTGCAGACATTTCAAATCCACCATCCGCAAACAAAACAGACTCACACCTGCTTTCTTTTCTTTCTCCCATGCTGATACTCAAGGATAAAGAAGAAAAAGAAACACTTTTTTATGTGATGTGGGGGTTGCGTTGAGCTTGTCTGGTTGCCTCTTTTAGAAGTTCTGTAGGAGTAAACCTTTACGCAAATATTTCTTTCGTACATAATGCATGTTGTAGTATGATTACGTGTGTCATGAACCCTTGGTGTATAAACCTGCTTTCTTTCTCGTGTTTCGTGGGTTCGGTTTGCTGTTTACACCTGCTGATTCCATTATCCTATGTATCCGGCCGGTTAAGTAATGCTCCAGAGCGAAGCTTTCTTTTTAGGTACTTTTGTCGAGTGGCCATGTTTTCTTGTAAAAGGTGAAATATCAAATGTATCGTATGCCAAAAATTGTGAATGACTGAAACATAGAATCCACTCTTTCTTTACGCTCAACATATTTTAACTTGTTTATGACACCCATTCGCGAAAGCAACGAAACAGAAAGTGACATGAACAAAGTTTTTACAGCTAAAATACTACGTTGTTGTTATTTAGCTTTTTAAGGGAGTCTTGATCTTACCTTGTCTGTCTGTCAGTCTGCGCGGACGACAACTCATGAAAGGCACTATCGATTGTTCCACTGAAGATTGCACCTATAACTTTTCACCACAATCGGTCAAATACTTACGGCGGGTCCAAAGTTGAGAATCGGCGTTTGAATGACCTTACAGTTTGTATCACCTCATCCTAAGCGTCCGTTTAAAACTACTATATATTTTCATTTATGCAGAGCTATAACTACATGCATACATGGAGCGTCTATTGATAANCCCATTCGCGAAAGCAACGAAACAGAAAGTGACATGAACAAAGTTTTTACAGCTAAAATACTACGTTGTTGTTATTAGCTTTTTAAGGGAGTCTTGATCTTACCTTGTCTGTCTGTCAGTCTGCGCGGACGACAACTCATGAAAGGCACTATCGATTGTTCCACTGAAGATTGCACTTATAACTTTTCACCACAATCGGTCAAATACTTACGGCGGGTCCAAAGTTGAGAACCGGCGTTTGAATGACCTTATAGTTTGTATCACCTCATCCTAAGCGTCCGTTTAAAACTACTATATATTTTCATTTATGCAGAGCTATAACTACATGCATACATGGAGCGTCTATTGATAAAAAAGTGTCATCTATAACATGGTATTATTTTCTTATTATTTTATAGTGGTTTTTGAAACTTTATTCTCAGCTACGTCGTAATACATTTTAGCAGCTTTATTTTTTATTAAAACATATTGGTTGCTCTTATAAGTATACACATGAAAAGTTTTCTAGTGGCTGCATAACTTTTTAAAACTCGCTTACCGATACTTTAAAACATTTAGTGCTACATGACAAGGAAAAATCTTGGAAAACCTAAAATGCCTGAAACTCTTCTACGAACTCGGAGGAATTGATTGAGCTAAACACTTAATTTTGAACAGAAATCATTTGATGATAGATTGACTCTTTTCTTGTTGTTTCCAAGTTGTATGAGATTGTGAATCTTCTGGTGGTAGTGATTCATGAGAATTTGATGATGGAACTATGTATGAACATTAATGGAAATGTACTTACAGAAGCCGGCTTGGGATGTCGAAAAGGAATTTTTTCTTCAGGCTCTCATTTCCTGTCCTCCTCATCACCCCAGGCATGCAAGAGACTACGTAAATGTGTGGCACTTCTCATTCCGAGTACACACAAGCCTTTTGCCAGACAACTTTCTTACCGATACTTTAAAACATTTAGTGCTACATGACAAGGAAAAATCTTGAAAAACCTAAAATGCCTGAAACTCTTCTACGAACTCGGAGGAATTGATTGAGCTAAACACTTAATTTTTAACAGAAATCATTTGATGATAGATTGACTCTTTTCTTGTTGTTTCCAAGCTGTATAAGATTGTACATCTTGTGGTGGTAGTGATTCATGAGAATTTTATGATGGAACTATGTATGAACATTAATGGAAATGTAATTACAGAAGCCGGCTTGGGATGTCGAAAAGGATTTTTTTCTTCAGGCTCTCATTTCCTGTCCTCCTCATCACCCCAGGCATGCAAGAGACTACGTAAATGTGTGGCACTTCTCATTCCGAGTACACACAAGCCTTTTGCCAGACAACTTCTCAAAATGTTCAAAATCCAGTGTGGTGGCAATGAGTATACATTATCCGCTGCTGGTAAATCATCTCACGTGGAAGTGAATGTGAGCTTTTTTGGAGGATAACCTGTGTGCACATTCCAATTTCCAAGATATCAAAATAGTATATCTTCAGTTTAATCTTGCATTTATCTCGACTCCAACCTCCAAAGTTTATTTTTCGGGATGGCTCACTAATTTAAGCAGTAGACAAACAGAACTAATTAAATCAAAGGGATCGGATGCAGCTGAAGTCCACATCCTGGCATGCTTTACCACTTTTACTCGTGCTCTGTGAGCGAGATGATGAAACTTTCAGCACATTTACTAAATCAAAAATTTAATGCGGACTACGGTCTGCATCATCTTCTGAGTCGGAAACGTGATGTCGCAGCTCGTTACTTTCCCATTAATAGTAAATATGTACCAGTAAAATATTTTAGTGTTGTAGTAATGTGCTAATATCAACTCATTCGGTTTGCACGTTTTAATTAATTTGGTAATGAGAGGAAATGGAACCGTACATTTTAATTCACAAAGTTGACACATGCAACATGGCTTAGTGTTTTCAGGTTAGACTATGCTTTAGTGACTATATGGACGACTCTCAAATCCAAAACAAACGATTGGATTTTAGAGTTTTACGCTGACCTTTCCACTTTCCACCAAATTAGTATGACACCCGATTTAGCTAGAACTTGTTTATTTGTGTGTGAGTGTGTGTGTGTGCTGTTTGCCTTTTAGGGCATGACACAAAACAAGTAATTTAGAACTACAAAGGGTAGTAAACAAATGTCAAGTAGTCATTTGAAATCTTACAAGTAGACCCACGCACCACTCTCCATTCAACTGACGTAGAGACTTTCAACTTTAATCAGCTTCATTGAAGAAAGAAAATAAGTACTACTGATTTCAAAACGTTTCTTTGAACAGCTTTTACTTATTGAGCTAAAAATGGCGCCTGAAACCGATCCCGTTTTCTATTTATGGGTTTGAAAGTTTGGATTGTCTTTCTAAAAATATATATTGTCAATTCTCAATTGAAAGGGCTCATTCAACTAAACTATAAATAATGCAGTTGAGAATGAGGTCAGAACCACTAGAAACTTGTGTACGATTACATTACGATACTTCCTCGGAAACCTATTACGTCAAACACAAGCACTTCCTCTTTTTCCTCCTATCTGGCACTTGGAGCTGTATATATTTATTTAGTATATACTAGAACAAGTAGAAAAGGAAATCGGCCTTTTTTGACTTATTTATAACTTCCCGATTTAGTTTGATACCACTACGTATCAATGTCTTCGTCATTTAACAAAGGTTAGTTTCATCATCAGGTTCAAGTCATGTCATGACTATGACGTTAACAAAAATGTTCAATCTCTCATTCATAATTCATACATACTGCTAAGCTAAACGTTTATTATATACGACATTTGGGAACTCTAACTCGAGTAATTACATAAAGCAGTCCAATAACGAAAGAATAACTGTTGCACGTATAAAAATTGTTCTGATACAGACTTGAAAAATTAAAAACACCCACGCGGTTGGGGTTTTTATGATGGATTACTACCTCATGTCAGCCAGCATACCTGATGAAGAAGATGAATGCAGACATAGTCTAGACCTTGATCTTAGGTTGATTACAGTATGAGTAATTATTATGATGACGCATCTAATTCTAGCAACACAACAGCTAAATTATCCATTATGTAAAACATTAAATTGTTTACGTTTATTTGCATCTTTTCCAATCTATGTACCATGTGAAAATAATTTGTCGTCCGTCGTGTATGAGTTTCCCAAGGAATAAGGGAACAAAGTTAGGAATTCGTGTATGCATTTGTTTTTTTTTATCCGCTGGCTAATCTTGCTGTAAATGGAGACTCCAATCAAACGATAAAGTGCAGATCGAAGTGATTAAAGTCTGAAAAATAAGCTTTCAGCAAAATTCAAGAGAGTTGAACGAAATACTTTTTCTATTTTTTAGTCCTTATTTATCACTGTAACTATAAGTAAAAGCGTGGGAGCAGTATTACCCGCTCGGTAATAGCACTTTCTTGAACATTTTTCATTGTCACCGTTTCACTCGTTTTAATATTCTTTTTCTTGAGGAAAATGGGAAAAATTTGGAGAATGGGTGGTGAATGTGAAAAGATGAACGAGTGTAGAATAAATTGTGTGTGTATAGCATTCTTACATGACTTGGATGATGAGGACCGCAGTGACAAGCGAAAAGACCGAGAGAAAAGGAGAATCATTAGATGAAAACGGGGACAACGTGACGATGAAGTAGTCTTTCTTTGTTGATGTACGAATACCATTATCTAGCTAAAGAACGTGAGGAAAGCGAAGCCACAAAGAAAAATATTTTTTTCAGGATGGAGCCCAACCAATTAATACAGCTTTATCACAATCTGCTCTGAAAAATGTTTAGCCATCTCTCTACGCATTTACATCTTCCCCGCTGGAGACAATAATGGAAGAAGAGTTTGCTCACCTACTACCACACTATACTACTTATACACTACCTAATATCTACCTAAAGAATCTCATCCTTTGCTTGCATACAGCTTGCATTTAGGTACATTGACATGATTGCTTGAAGAAAAGACGTCTCGTCTAGATCCAGGAAAAAGTATAAAAGCTACCCGGAGACAAACCGCAATATATTTTTTTCTTTCTTGAATACCTTCTTCTCTGGTCTTCGCTCATCACAAAAAATCTTCATTTGGCATGCCTTTTAAAAATGTGGTCGTATTTTTTATCATGTCATATTCCTTCAAGTTTTACTTGAACTAAACCACAACCTTTTCTTTAGGGTTGGTTGGAATGGAAGGTTTGATTATGAGAATTTCTCCATTTTCATGAATAAAAGCGGTTCTAATTGGATGAAATGAAAGTGACGCGTTTTGGCACCTTTTTGTTCTGAAAATGTCTTCCAGCGGGAGCGAAGAGAGGGAAAAAGAGAGCGAAAGGTAAAAAGAGAAAGACTGACACACGCTCTACCAAAGTCAACATCATCATATTTTTGGCGTGAAGGTAGGTGTGGACTGGGTTATTAATCCAAATGTGGTTAAGTTCAACATTCAGATTCATGTTGAGTTTTCCTTCGTTCGTATTCTGAAATGTAGTCAAAAAGAGGGAGCGTGGGAGCAAAAAGCATCTGGGGTCTGACAGTTGCTTGAAATATGCAATAACTTGGTAATGCGATGATGTCACTGAAGTGAAATATTTTTGGCTCTGCCTTTCAAGATCATGAAACCGTGTGTACATCCCCTGTAATGGCTTAAAGTTTTTCCTATCGTCAATAAAAATTGAGAAATTTCTAACTCTTTTATGTCACGACCAAATAGGAAAAAGACGTCTCATATTGAATGCATAAATGGAAACCTGTGATCTTTGGAAGCTGCTCTCGGTCTCCGTTTATGAGCAAAGTGAGCTTTGAAAAGATGGGAAGCGCAGTCTTTCTTACGCTTTTTTTTTGTCAGGAAAAGGTAAGGCCGATAGGGGAGTTTGGGTACATATAAGTAAGTGAAAGTTGGGTTTGATGATCATCCCAAAGAACGACTCGTGCAGCATGACATAGACATAGACTGTTCAAAAGGAAATTGAATAAGGAACTTAAGAAAGTCGAGTTTAAAACTCTTTTGTTCGCATTCACGTCTTAGCCTTTCATCTTCGTTCAGAAGTAAAACAGATTTTGCGGCGCTATTACCAACTTCAGACACATAGACAGGATGGACAGGTTGGTTTATTATGGAAACGACTAGATCGTGGGAAATCCAAAAAAAAGATGACATACTGGTCAACTAAAATAGAACATAGGCATTATCCAGTGTATTTTTAACTGATTCGCAACAAATAGAGTTCGTTTTACTGCTCATCTTTATAAAAATGGATGGTGAAGTCAAGCGAAAATGCGGAGTGAAAGAGGATTTTAGTAGGAGCGAGGAGCATTTTCATGTGTACCAACTCCCATCCCTTTTTTGTGGTACAAACTACTAAATGGATTTATTCATAAAGCATACTTTATGAAAAACATATTTTTTGAAAGTAGCATTATGTAAAAAAAATAAGCATTTCCTTCTTTCATTTTAGTGTACTAGAATGTCCTTTTTTGACAAAATTGAGCCAACTTCAGAAAATGATTTCTACATATAAATAAGCCGTTGCATAAATCATAACTTTATGCGGGTAGACATGGTATAGATACCTCTAAACAATTCTGACGAATTTCCAGGCGAAAGAAATTTATGCACTGTACATTTTCTCATAAATTATTACTTGACGTTTTTGTACCTATTACTTTTACTTTGAAAGCATTATGGTATTACCTTCAGTATTTTCACTCCAAATAATTTATTGCTTTTTCGACAATTACTTTGCCGTTCCATTCATGGAAAATTGGCAAAAATATGCAATTTTTTGTGAAAGTTTTCGATCAAAAGAAATGCTACCAGATGGAGGGGAAAGTTGCCGCTTGAGGACATAATCCTGAGTGATTTGACTGCTACTGCAAAAGCAATAATGATACCGAGGGATTTTCCCGCCTTCGCACTTGATTTTGTATGGAAAGCGTAACCGAATCTCACATATAACATTCCTTTATGAAATATGAATCAGTACCTATTAAATATGCATGTATTGTATTTCTTTTGTAAAGGAACTAGACAGTGTTTCATATAACTCTACTTTCCAGGGAGTGTTCTTCGTTGATAACTTTCACAAAAGTAGAAAGTGTCTCATTTCTGTAACAGCTTTCACTACCAGGAACAAGCCAAGCGGCCTGTTGAGCTTCATTGAAATTCAGAGAGTGGATAAAGCTCAAGTGAACCTTACGGCTATGAAATGGAGAAAGTTATTCTCTATGCCCGTAAGCACGTAACAAACGATACAAAGTACGTACGAAGTTGGCATAACACAACACAGATTTCTGCTGAAACACTCGAAAAAATTACTGCTATATGTGCATAGTTTCCTTTGAAAAATGTCAGAATGGTTTTAAAATTGGTGCGCACATTTGTCAAATGAATGTGCAATTGAGAAAATTTTCTTTAAATGGCATCATGTCTTTTAGATGCATCAGGTTTTAAGTGCGTCATTACTGCTCGAATTGCTGTAACGGCTTAAACTAAAACCCTTCCATTTAGTTAGCGTAAATGACTCATGACAAGACATTTCTCTAAAGAATGATGAAAATTAAATTCAACATGATATGACGCTCCTTTAATTTAATTATTTAATACATGCTGTCAGTGTGTCTTAAAGCTATTACAATGCCCGGCACTAATGTCCAGTGTTTCATTTATGAAAGCAAATTATAGTTTCATGAAAGTCGCATGTAATAATACTAAATGAATTTACATTTCACCAAACCCAGTAATAATAAGTATACATGATGAATAGGTTATTATTGGTTTATTTGTGTAACACAACACTCGTGAGTATTTGTTTCAGTCGTGAATTATGCAGGTTTGGGGCATTTGTTGACAAATATTTTGTGTACTCAAAGACCCAAAAATTCCATTTAGAAGTTTCAGTAAAAGAGGTAACCACACACACGTCAACTTCACTTACGAAGAAATGGCACATTTTCGCTTTGGGATTTTTAACATTATTAGTAAAATAAACATACATGCTTGACCTCAATACATAAAACTTTGCATAATAATTCCAAGTAACGCAAGCATAACAATCACCACAGTTTGCACAATAAGTACTTACGTTCTTTACTATACTTATGCAAACTAACTAATCGTAAGATGCCTACAGATACTTAAACAAAGAAATAGATCTAGTCAGGGAGTTTACGAAATCAGAGTACAAATACTAACCTTAGGGGAAATCATTTTCATTATTGTTAGACACTGAACATTTTAATGCACAATGGGTACATTTGGTTGAAAAAGTCTGTGTCTCTGCATTTCATTTTTTGTATGATTTGAAAATTGTATTTGCAACATGCAACGGAATAGGATATAAAATAAACTAGAAACTAAATAGCAGAGCACGTAATCAATACAAAAGTAGTTATAGAACTCTAAAAGACATGACACAGCACTGTTTCATATGCCTCCAGACGTTTTTGTTGAACAGCACGTGCTTCCTCTCTGTTTTTTAGACCTTTAAAAAATCTGCCTGGACTTCTGGCCAAACCACTTAAATCTCTCGCAAGAGACGGAGAGCCGCCAGCGGCAAAAAACCTCATCTTCTCTCATCGAGATCACGATATGGATATCCCATCGTCGCTGCTTCAACGGAGGAAAAAAAAGGAAATTTGTAGCCACTACAAAATTGTGTTCGCAGTTATATAGCAGTAGTTACATATAAAACGTGTGACTTTTTTTTATCCATTTTTAGTTTTTTCCAACACATTTTCGTTTCTTTTTTTTGCAATAGAGCGCCAAGAAGAGAGATGTGTGAAGGGATAACGTACACCATTAATCTGATAAAAACCCAGGTCTTTTACGGCATTTCCGATTTGACACCATTTCTCTCTTTCCTGTCGTTCCCCACTACTTCCTTTCTTTCCTCCTATTCTGAACATAAAAATTGCCAGGGTGGCACACAGCCAGAAAAATATCTACTCCAATGCATTCTGCTTTATATGCATTTGCTTCATTCGATTTTTAAATTCCAGCTCGGTGATGTCCATTCACCCGTATGAGACTCGATCGTTTACCATATGCAACATCGTTAAAGTCTATATAAAACGGCCCGTAGATGCTACATTTATCAAGAGTTCCCATAAAAACTGACCTAAAACCATGTTCGTCATTTAATAGCCTGTTAAGGTAAACACGTTTTATGGGGAACGGGAACAAAAGGCCGTTTACTTAATAACCTCGACAAAAAAGTCAGTCTTGACCACTATTGCTACTTGGTTTGTAAGGAATTTCGATTAATCTGGGTTTATTTTAACTTACAAGCAGTGAATCTAATTAAATCCGTTATAAAAGTGTAAACTCTGCAGATTTCTAAATTCCTCTTCGAAATA
>JAHZMX010002118.1:0-11541 GCA_027743895.1 Seira musarum | reverse complement strand
CATATCCAAATGAAGAAAGCCGAGTGGCCAGATACTGAACATTCGTCAGAAAATCTGTGCGGTCCTACAACAAACTTTTATATCTTTCATTTTTATATTGATTTTCATTTGTAATTGCTCAACAACTCATCTACTTCAATTTTTACAATTATCTTTTTTTTTAAATCGCTTGGATTGGATACACATACATTTAAAAACACACGAGTTTAAATACCATCAACATTAAAAGTTTGAAGCTTTTATGCTGCAAAATACAACGGACTAGTTAAAAGGGATGCTATTTAAAATGGAAGTATGTGCACGTACGTATACGTCTACCTAAATATCCTTAACTGTGGAATGAGAGAGTTGCGAAATGCTGCTCCCCCATCACTACTTACTTAAAATTTTCTCATTCTCCAGTTACTACTTTCAGATCTTCCACTCAGGATTGATTTCATTCCATTCCTTAAAACTAATGTTAGTAATTGCACTATTCAATATGTGTGCTGACTACTTAAATATAATTGTTAGTTAACGTCACCTCTATTCTAGAGTCAATGTTCATCCTGGTAATGTAGACCTAAAAGTAGCAAAAGTAGCTTGGCTTAACCCGATCGGGTAAAGCCAAAAAATTAAAATGCCCGTCTTAAGGAACACTGCATTCTTAAATCGCAATGACCCTAAAGAAGGACAAGCGTTACAGTAATTGAAAACAGAGGTAAAGCTGTAGTTGTAATAATACATACATTTAGCACCAAGAGGGAAAAAGTAAAACTGAGTTTGAATTTACTCTGTCGGTTTTTCAGCTGCAGCTGTGACGCTGTCTAGATCCATTGTGGATAGTTCCTCCATAGTTGTAATAATACATACATTTAGCACCAAGAGGGAAAAAGTAAAACTGAGTTTGAATTTACTCTGTCGGTTTTTCAGCTGCAGCTGTGACGCTGTCTAGATCCATTGTAGATAGTTCCTCCAAAATTTTCAACGCTGCCTGAAATTGAGGAATGAATTCAGTATTTTAGTTAAAAACTTCAGTCACAGATCGGTGACAAAAAATAACCACAATTTATCAATTGTTCTAAAAAATAAAATATCCGTTCCATCAACTTACGGCATTCTGAGCTTCCTCCAAGGTATGCTCCACAGCCATGCGCCACATGTGGCGGATTGGTAGTGAGGCTTACGACGCTGAGGTACTCATTCTTTTTCGGAAAATCTGAATATGAAACAGAAATATCCAACAGCTTCGATAAATATGCAAGTTTGTCGATTCCTTCCCTGCTCGACTGTGTTCCACTTGAAGATGCTGGACTGGTCATCAGATTGTTCACTTTTTTCATTTCTTGTGCAGCCGCACTGGAAGTCGTTCCTCCTGTTCCTGAGGTCTCCGGCTTGAGGACGATGATCCCCGGTGCAATTTGCCGAGCTCCAGTAAGCTTTACTGATTTCCCATCGCTGTCTTTCCCAGACCCTCCTCCTTTTCCGGTATTCCTTTTTCCACCACCAGACGATTTTGCATTTCCTCCAGATTTTTCACCTTTCCCCGAAGACTCTTGCGCTGCTGCTGCCTCTTCCTCCGCTGCAGCCTCCTCTGCGGCCCCTTCAGTGGGTCCGTAACCAAGAGCAAGTATAGCAGCTTCGGCAGCAGCCTTCTTAGCCGCTTTTTTATTGGGACCCGTTCCCCGGCATGCGTGCGACCCCACATTAACCTCAATCGTAAATACTGGTTTCTTCTTCCTCAGCATTCTCCGGTCCCGCTCGGTAATCTGCTTAAGAAAATTTTCGACATTTGTTTCTGTACCGGTCGAAATCAAGACGAATTCAGGTTCCTTAAATTTTTTTATGTGGCAAATCTGAATTAGTCGCGAAATCGGGGATACAGCCTGCTTTTCTAAATCCTTTAAAACAGGGGTGCTGGTTTTCTTTTTGGCAATCTTTTGCCTCAGAAGACCTCTCTGCATCGCTTTCAGATTTAGCCCTTGGCTAGAGTTTGGAAGCTGTATGGGAATCTCCTTCAATTTGGCAATCATTAATTCACTGGAAGATTTTTTCGCTGCCTGCTTAGTGGGACCTTGTCCTTCAGTTTCAAGCTCATCCCCAACCTTACATTTCACAGTGAAGACTGAACAATGGAAATGGGGCTTTTGTTGTCTGCATCCATCATACTTTGTTCGGCATCAACACCCGCTTGAACTATTTTAGCCAGATCTATTTCCTGCTTAACCTTCATCATCGCCTTTAGGGCAATCATTACAGCCATGTTCTTTGCTGCGTTAAAGTTTGACCCTTCGCCCGTGAAAATCCTTTCCCCCACGTGTACACTCACAACGGAAGGAGGCTCTCCTCTTCGGAATGGATCCACAATTGCTACTGGCTGTTGAACAAATTGTATCGGCAATTGCATCTCTTGCGCTAAATTCGTCAACTGAATCAATGCCCAATTTGGTCGGCGGTTACCAGCCGTTCCTCCACCTGAACTGAATTTGTTTTTAGGTTTAGCCCTCGGAGGTGGTTTGGTCAGTGTTGTTTTCTCCAGTGCCTCAACAGCAGCTGCATGCTGTGCTTTCTTAATACTTGGCCCTTCACCAGTAAACTCCTCACTTCCAAGATGGAGCAAAACCGTAAATGTTGGAGCATGTGGAGGGCCTGTCTCTTTCACCAAGCGGTACTCAACCTGAACTGAATGGAATCTGGCAATTTCACCTATTTGGCTGAGAGGAGTTTTGACACCATCAACGTTTTTATTTCGATCACTTGGAGATTTTGGGGAAGATTGAGAATTTAAGTTTGTGTTTAAATTCGTGTTCTCCTTGTCCCCAGTTTGTTCATCCAAAGTATTAGCTGTCTCGCCTGCATTAATTTTTCCACCACCAGCGTTAGGTTCATCCCAATTTTCGGGAGACTCACAAGTTGTTCCAGGTCCACTTTCGTTAGTATTCACCTGTGCATTGATCTGAATAGGACTAGAAATGCCAGGGATGGAGTCCCCTCGCTTGAAGATACGGTACTGTGGCTGTGTAGGAGAAGATACGTTTCCACTTGTGTTAGTGGCACCGGTATTTCCATTATTATTGATTATGGCGGACTGTGTTGTAGTGGTGGTGTTACTACTATTACCGCTTCCGCTATTCATTTGGGACTGCTGTTGGGCAACACTAGTGGGGATTGAATTGGATTGGGAGAGACTGTTATTATTGTTGGTGATCGTTGCTTGGGGCTGTTGTTGATAACTATTGATCATTCGGTTCTTGTTGTTCTGATTTTGTTGTTGTTGTGATTGAGAATTATTTGGCATTTTTTGGCTTTGTTGGGTTGTCTGACTTTGATGAAGATTACTAACAGTTCGTGGAGCAATCAGGTTTTGATACTGATTGTGAGACTGGTGTTGGGCTTGGGAGTGACTGTGGCGTTGATGCTGATATTGAAGATGGTTAAGGGAATCGGAACTGGACTGATGTTGATGATGTGAATGCTGTTGTTGTTGAAGATTTCTGAAGTTTATTTCAGAAAGAGGAGTACTGTTATTGGGAGAGGTCGAATATTGTGAAATTGAATGGCTAGACTGGATCTGCTGCGGGCTTCTTGTAAGAGGTGGCTGTTGCTGCTGGAGAATATTTCCTGAGTGTTGGGGGTGAGACTGTGGTTGCTGGATTCTCACGGGATACTGGCTGTGGTTGTGGCCGCTCACAATTCTTGATTGATTGTGACTATGACCGTATTGAACTTCTGAGGAACCTGGGGCCTGAGACTGGGAGTGAATTTGGACCTGAGGCTGGAGTTGTTGTTGCTGAATAAACTGTTGTAATTGCTGCTGCTGTTGTTGTTGCTGCTGCTGTTGGGCAGTTAGCATCTGCAGCCTGTACAAGTTTGAAATAGCAACATTCCCTGCTGCTTGTCCTTGAGACGCTGTCTGATAACAACTGCTAAGGTTCTGGGCAGGGCTACTCTTATACTGCAAGCTGGAAACTCCACCGGCAGGACTATTTAATGCTGCAGCAGTTAGAATTGCAGGGGAAGTACCACCAATATTCGTTGGACTGGGTGAGATTCTATAGTAGTTATTGAGGGCGGCAGCGGGTGAGGGTGACAATGAGTTCCGTAAGTTTTGCTGTTGATGCTGATGAAGATTGTGCCTTTTGGCTCCAGTCGTTAATGTGGAGGGGAAAGTATGGTCCATTTATTTTAAACAGCTTTGACCCGACATGAAGAGAATTTTTCCGACGTCCTTGCCCAATCCACTCACAATTTCTGTCCTTTTGTTTTGGATTGAATGAATGAGGGAATTTATTTAGGACTTGATTTTTTGGGCAAGCAATCAGTCGACAATCAGAAATGCATTCGTGAGATGAGATCCTTTGCAAAATATTTACGTCCTGGTGCTGTAAAGTGTACCGAGTTCGCCTTTGCTCAAAATAATTTAACAGTATTTGTAGTGGTAGCGCTTATATCATATCTTTAGCATTCTTCAGTAAAGCTTCCAAATATCTTAAGTATTCGTGACTTGGAGTTGCAGTTCCGAAGTTGCGTTGCGATTTATGGCCCAATTTCTACAGATCAGTCTCGTCAAATGCTAAAATACCAAAATGTCATCATCCTTAAGTCTTGAAACTATTATAAGGTTTAAAATAAATAACTTTTAATTTTGTTTTACCTCGATCAACGCAGAGTGATCGTGATATTTTGAAGAAATTCAAATCAACCAAGATGTCATTGTTTCCGGGAGGGAGGCCAAATATAAAGGGTACACAGAGTAGGGAAGGACCGCACAAAACTCCCGTACTCTGACCTTTATATTTTTAGTCCTGACTGCTTCTACTTCATCATCACCTCGGTTGATCCGAATTCCTTAAAAAATATTAACTTTTCACTCCAACGCACACGATCCTATAAGAAATCAAACAGATTAGTTAGTTCCAGGAAATCCAAGATTACGATATCATCATCTGGTCCAGCAAGTTTTTAATTCTTTTATCATTTTTAACTTACTTTTTAAAAATATGAATATCCAGAATCACAGGAAGTTCAGTTCGAAAGTCGAATTTAGTGCATCGTTTCAAGTTCCAACTTCTATTTCCAGCCCACGCACGTATAAAAGGGCAAAAGCTACTAACTAAAAGTCAGTGTTGAGTAGGGAAGGACCGCACAAAACTCCCGTACTCTGACCTTTATATTTTTAGTCCTGACTGCTTCTACTTCATCATCACCTCGGTTGATCCGAATTCCTTGAAAAATATTAACTTTTCACTCCAACGCAAACGATCCTATAAGAAATCAAACAGATTAGTTAGTTCCAGGAAACCCAACATTAAATATGAGATTACGATATCATCATCTGGTCCAGCCAGTTTTTAATTTTTTTTTTGGCATTTTCAACTTACTTTTTAAAATATGAATATCCAGAATCACAGGAAGTTCAGTTACAAAAAGTCGAATTTAATGCATCGTTTCAAGTTCCAACTTCTATTTCCAGCCCACGCACGTATAAAAGGGCAAAAGCTACTAACTAAAAGTCAGTGTCTCTTATGAGCAGTACGATTTCCAGGAATCTTCATCTCTTTTCACATTCACATCACGGCAAAAAAAATGTACTTGTCTACGTACAACTACACCATATTATTATTATTATTATGCATGTATTTTTTATAGTGTTTATTATGTCACACTTCCATACTTAGAATCATCTCGGTACTTCCGGACTGGAGAAGATGTTCGTAAAGGAACGGAAGAACTTGTATATAATATGGAATAACAATGGAGAAAAAATATTTCTTCCCTTTCATCGTCATCATTACAATTCCCCTATGTTGCATTGAACATTCTGGTTTTGAGTCGTGATCTGGTACAGGTTATAGTTCTAGTAGTTTCAGTCAAAAATGTGTGATAATGATAAAAAACGAAAGGGAAAAAACATTTTGTTCTCTTTCGGGAGATGTTCTCTGTATTCTGTCTATATGTTGGCTTTTGTATTGGAATTTTCACTTGTTTTGGCGTAGTAGCACATGGAAAATATTTGGCTCATGGGTTTTTTGTATGATCTTTGTTCATACCACCAGAAATTTGGTTGTGGCTTTACTTTAATCATTTGATTTTTTAATGAGTTTTTGTTAGTTGCTGCCACCTTTGCAGCCTCGTTTATTTTAAAGGTTGAACAAAATCATTAACACTTTATATCGGTGGTTATGTAAAAAATATTTCATTCCCAAACTTTATAGCATTTTCCATTCCATTTTTTTTCGTGCGGACAGAACGTGAGAAAATTAAACTTTGGTTAAGTCTTATGGATCGCAAAAATATATGGAATCGAAGCGGTTTTGGTTTAATTTTCTATTATTTTACAGCCGCTCTCACAGGAGAGTGGGTGAGCAGGAGAATTCAACCGACATGATTTTTATGGGAAAGTGAAACTATGAAATGAAATGAAGTAAAATGATTCGACTTTCATTGATTGCATTAAAAACATAGATCATTTTTATTTTGAAAGACAATAGTAAAGTTATAAAATGTACAAAAGAGAGTTGATGATAGGAACATTGAAAATGACTGAATGACTAGCCAAAGTTTGAGAATTAAGTTTAGCTTTGGAGGTCCAAAGAGAGAATGGAAACCTTGATCAGGCTCTTTAAAAAGGGAGAAGGAAAATTACAATGAAGGTAACTGTTTTTGGTTTGGATACGGCCTGGACCTTCATAAGTCAATTTTGGACTTATTGAGGAACGCCATAAGCAGCGGAAGGACCATTTGAGCCGCCAGAATAACCACCGGAGGATCCACCGAAACCGCCATCAGATCCTTGAGAACCTCCTTGGTTTCCACCATCAGCATTGGCTCCGCTCTTGTAACGGATGAAATATACCTCAGGTTTGCTTGGGGAGGTTGGGCGAGGACCACGGATTCTGAGGTTACTGCCGGCTTCTTCCTTCTTGACCAAGACGTAGACAAGGCTCTTGGTTTGGGGTTGTTCTGGAAGGATGACTTCGGTTTGTTGTTCGCTTGAAGCGGATGGAGCCTATAAGCACAAGAAAAACATTTATCCAGAGACTTTTGTATTAAATCGATACCATGACCTCGGCTGTTTGATCGATTTGAATATCTCCTTACCTTGACGAAGATAATGTTCACATGCTTATCTTGATTGCCAGGAACGCGGATTACTCTGGCTTCTTGAGAGATACCTTCATCTGGGGCAACGTGAACACTCACATATTTCCTCACTTGTCCCTGTCCTCCTTGTCCACCTCCGATTCCTCCGAAACCACCGTCCCCACCACCAAATCCTCCGGTGTTTCCTCCGAATCCCCCAAAACCACTGTTTCCACCTCCGAAGCCAAATCCTCCCGATCCACTACCACCATCCACCTCCAGAGTATCCGCCATTTCCTCCTCCACTGTAGCCTCCGCTTGGGGGCTCAGCTCTGCAAACAGCTACAGCAGCGATGGCAAAAACCTTCAAAAATTTCCAAATAGTTTTTAATCACTGTTGTTTCCTTTAGAAAGCTCCCAAAACTATTGTTTCTGAAGCACTTACCACAAACGATTTCATTTTGTTTCTGAAAATAAAACAGGTAACTAAAAATTACTTCACTTTTTTCTGTCTTCGTTGCGTGTATTGTCTTTCGAAAAGGTCTTGAACCAACTGATGAGGAATCCCCCACTCTGCCGGTCAATTTATAATGGGAAAACTAGTCAAACGGAAACTCGACCTCTCGTCATCTCATCATCATCATCACCGTCTACCAATCAATTGCATAAAATATGGTAGATATTTTATTGTCTATTACAGCATTTGAAAATTTATCTGAAAAATTAAAAAATGCATTTTAATCAACGCATATCCCTAAATGTCTTATGTAAACCTCTCTATTTCCTTAATATTTTTTCCCATATTTATGGAATTTTTTGAATCATGCAATGTGTAATAAGTATTTTTATTTTTACTGCAGCAATAATTTCAGTTCTTCAGGTCGAGCTAGACAAAGTAAAAGGGGGAAATGGAAATGCTACTGAAATTAAAAGGATGTGTAATGTGTGATGATATTGAATTGAAGAAGATGAGGAAGATCATGTTTGGTGGGCCACTTTTGCCATCCTACACCTGCGTCGATTATCATGTTTTCTTCTAAAATCATCGAAAATGTAATTTTTGAAAATGACCTCTTGCATTGATGAGGGTATGTAACTTGCAACTTGCAACCTATAAAAAATTGTAAACATTACTAAGAAATATAAATGCGTAATATTTATGCGTGTGAGTACTAATGGGTCGGATGTGGCACAAGTCATAGACTCACAAGCAGGCAGGGTGCCTGCGTAAGTCATAGACATAATAAAAAGGTCTAATTTGCATATGACTAGTTGAAGTTTTCAAACGTTTTTTTCTTGACTACTTGCATAGTTAGGGATATATTGGTGATGTGATATGCCTCGATCCATGATTACCGTAATTTTTCAGAAAGCTCAGGGGTCAGGTCTGTTTGAATTCAATTTTTTTTGTTGAATTTCATTTTGAATTCATAGGATATTTTTGTTGAATTTTGTGGTCGTAATTTGATTGAAAATATACGGCTTACAATAACTGCTTCATTTACTGCGGCTAGCACGACGTGTGATATTATTGCATTGGTAAGGGATGCACGCAATTAGAGAATTTAATCGCATCACATTTAAATATTTTATCATGTAATGCAGCATACATGATTCATGAATGAAATTCTTTTAAATTGTCCTCCTCTCATGTCCTATATTTTTTGGAGGAAATTTGCTTAAAAATTAAAGCAAAAAAACAAACAAAAAGATGAATCATTTCCTCTTGTTTTTAATAAAGTGTTATTATGAGATTGAGTTGATGTTGATGATGGACGATGACAGGCAGCTCGGTTTGCCTGATTCGTAACTTGCAATTTACAATCTCCTTTGCGATTTGTGTTGTGAATTGCGAATCGGGATTGTGACACAAAATAGAACGTTTTAGACTGATTGAACGTATTGATTTAGAATCTGCCATTTTAATTTGAAAGCAGTGCCAAGAATTAATTTTATGAGATTTCAAAAGCTTTGCAAATGAAGTGATGTACATAATTGGAGATGTAAAAGTATCATTCAAAATCAATAGGCATCTTCAAGCGTTTCTCATTAAAAAAAACGATGGATTGGGGGAATTGCAAAAAAGTTAATATATACTAAACATAATTGGGCTTTAAAAATGGGCACCGTAAATTTCTTTAAGGTCAAATTCTTTTTCTCAATCATAATTTTTAGAATTCACTTTTAAAAATTTACTTTGCTTTTACGACTTTTTAATTCGTTCATTTTTTGTGATTTTTTTTTGGAAATTTGAAGGGAACGAATCATCGGTTAGTTCGCGTGTGTGTCAATGTAATTATTTTGAACCCAGCTTCCATTAAATGCTTATAACGATCAGTAACATGTAATTTTAACAATTTTTCATTATGATATACATGGCACGATCCGGAAATATCACAACTTTGATGAAAAAATTACAGATAATGATAGAGTGTTAATTGAGCTACTCATTTGAATATGAATATATGTACCTGCGTGTCGATACCTTAGTTAGTTCTACTGAGTTTTGTGTGACTGTAAATTACAAATCAAGCTGCATTTCCCCTTATTATACGTTTGACCAATATTTGCAATCGCAGTGACTTGAAAAAGTATGTTTATCAATTGAATGTAACAATGTACCGCAATTGTTTTTTGGTAAAACGTGATGTAAATTGGTAATTTTACACAGGTAAATATAGAGCGCGACTAGGCTGATTAAAAGCATTTATGCATGATTAAAGTATTTAATTACATGAAGTAAAAATAATTGATGTAATCTCATTATGCCCCAGGACGTCTCATCTTTTTTGCTTGCTTGCTTGAATGAAAGTTTATTTTGTGTGACTTGACTTGGACTTAAAAATTACTCAAGAGGACAGAAATACAGAAGAAGTGGAAATATGNGCGCGACTAGGCTGATTAAAAGCATTTATGCATGATTAAAGTATTTAATTACATGAAGTAAAAATAATTGATGTAATCTCATTATGCCCCAGGACGTCTCATCTTTTTTGCTTGCTTGCTTGAATGA
The DNA here is from genome assembly GCA_027743895.1 of Seira musarum. Classification (NCBI taxonomy): domain Eukaryota; kingdom Metazoa; phylum Arthropoda; class Collembola; order Entomobryomorpha; family Entomobryidae; genus Seira; species Seira musarum. Next base: position 1,466 of record JAHZMX010002118.1, on the reverse strand, counting down.
AAGTTTATTTTGTGTGACTTGACTTGGACTTAAAAATTACTCAAGAGGACAGAAATACAGAAGAAGTGGAAATATGTTGTGACCAGAATCGTTAAAATGAAACAATATCATTTTTTAAGGTGAACCGTACTGCGAGCTCGGCGCTCCATAGCCAGAAGAAGGACCAGCAGAAAATTGACCCGCGTTGACAGAAGCATCTCGGCTGTATCCTCCGATACCATTGGCACCAGATCCACCTTGACCTGCTCCTTGTTGCTGTTGTGGAGCATTTTTGTAACGGATAAAGTAAACCTCAGGCTTTGGAGGTTTCGTTGGTTCTGGTCTCTTAATCTTCAAATTGGCAGTTGGGTCAGTTTTCTTCACGAGAACGTAGACCAAGTTCTTGTGCTCATCAGCGTCTGGAAGGACGATCTCAGTCTTTTGGTCAGCTCCATTGGAAGGTGCCTTTCTTCAAATTAGCAGTTGGGTCAGTTTTCTTCACGAGAACGTAGACCAAGTTCTTGTGCTCATCAGCGTCTGGAAGGACGATCTCAGTCTTTTGGTCAGCTCCATTGGAAGGTGCCTTCACGAAGATGATGTTTACGTGCTTATTGTTTCCTCCAGGAATTCGCACAATCTTTTGAGCTTCATCATCAGGGTCGGCTGGAGCAGCATGAACGGAAATGTAGCGGAATACTTGGGGACCTTGGGAAGCCGCGTCAGAGTCACTGCCATTGTCACCGAAACTGTTTGCTCCAGGAGCACCGTACCCTTGTCCTGGGGCAGAACTGCTACCACCACCGCTTCCTGGAGCACCATAGCTCTGGCCTGGGGCTGAGCCGCCAAATCCTCCGGGAGCACTGTAACCTTGGCTTGGAGCTCCCCCGATGTTGTTCCCTCCACCGAGTGTGTATCCGCCATTACCCCCACCAAAACTGGATCCAGAGTAGCCTCCTTGGGGAACGGCTTCTGCCACAAGGATGGCAAAAGCAGAGGCTACAAACGCCTACATAAAGACAAACAAACACAATTTTTTAAAAAATATTTCTTAAATTTTTGTAAAAATATTTTTGTACTACCACGGTCAACTTCATCTTCCAAAATTATTTCGTGAGAATGTCCAAAAGATGAAATCAATCCTATTCGACAAGCTGAGACGTTGACGAATACCTGACATTTTCTTCCAAACAATTTCTATTTATACTAGAATCTTACTCAATGTAGCCAAGAACTAAATTCCAACTCCAAGTCCACGTATTGAAATGCAACAAAAATGATATCATCGGATCAGAGCTTATCCTTAGATTCCAAGAATATGCCGTAACTTTTCAATTTAATCTTAGGCTTTAATTTTGGAAAAGTGAAAAAGTGCTTCACACTACAAATGTTCCCTCAAATTAACTCAAAATTCAAAATTGAGAATACAGTTTTTGCACAAACTCTAATACAAGTTGCATAATAGGTGGAATTTCTTTCGACTTTCGGAC